>CALNHX010003637.1:0-145092 GCA_940337035.1 Agriotes lineatus | reverse complement strand
ATCATTCACGACCGCGACGACTTGCGTGATTCTCCGCCGGTATTTTGTGCCCGTAAGGTTCGGGTCGCAACAAACGGTACAAAATAGAGGGTTAGGTGAAGAGACAAATTTTCTCTAGAATTTTAAGCTGAATTCAAATATGTAATAATATACCGGGTGTTCTATTTAAAATAGGAGTTAATAAAAAAAATAGCAAAAAAAAAACAAAATAAACCCATTTTAGAAGTACTAAACTGGAAAATCACCCATCTCACATCAATACACATTAAAAATGTAATAAAAAAGTTTTAAAAAAATCGTTAGAGCCGGTTTTTAAAAATTGAAATAAACTGAAAAATCACAAGAGGAAACACCTACTTCCGGTTATGAGATTTTCTTAAAAAGCTTGCTGTCGCATCTACATAGTACACAAAACTTATATATGAAGTTTCAACCTCATACCTCTTTTCGTTTTTGAGATATGCTGTTCACAGACACAGAGACAGACACACACACACACACGGACCAATGAAAAAAAATATGTTTTTTGTGTTTAGGGGACTCTAAAACCTGAAGATCTGTTGAAAACTCAATTTCGAATTTTTGGGATGAATACAATACCTACTTCCTTTATTGTAAAAGTAAGTAAAAAAAATCTGGTGTGATACACGCACACAACTTCCTTTTACTGTGATCTTATAATTGGCCAAAAATTTGATTTTAAATTTTTAAGCATTTGTCAAAAATTTTCAAAAATTACAAATTCTACAAAAACGGTGTTTAAGCATCATATTTAATATTTACTTGAGAATAATCCTAGAAATTGTTCGTGGCATTAGGACCTGCAGCCAGGTTAATTTAAGTCTTGCTCATCTCCCGCTGTCCAGCAATCTATCATACTTAAGATCCTAATCTTGGATTTGCATGTCATTTGTAAATACCATCTGCAATTTAAAACGGATGTCATTAGTTTATTGTTAGAGCTTTCGGCGAAATGCAGCTCTCTCTTGCGATGGTCGACCATTCCTTCCCCCTACTCCTAAAGGGGTGGTTTAACGAGTGTCCGAGTTTTCTTGGGCTCGAAGAGACAGAGACGACCAGAGTCACGTTAAGACACCGAGAGATATACATCTCCTCTATAATCAGTACCGGCAAGTTTAAATTTGTAATTATACAGTCCGCTTTTAGTGTTACATTGGTGTATATATTGTAAATAAAGTGTTATTACAATTATATTCGTTGTGTTCAATCATTCACGACCGCGACGACTTGCGTGATTCTCCGCCGGTATTTTGTGCCCGTAAGGTTCGGGTCGCAACAAACGGTACAAAATAGAGGGTTAGGTGAAGAGACAAATTTTCTCTAGAATTTTAAGCTGAATTCAAATATGTAATAATATACCGGGTGTTCTATTTAAAATAGGAGTTAATAAAAAAAATAGCAAAAAAAAAACAAAATAAACCCATTTTAGAAGTATTCAACTGGAAAATCACCTATCTCACATCAATACACATTAAAAATGTAATAAAAATGAGAAGTTTGGAAAAAATCGTTAAGAGCCGTTTTTGAAAAACTTGAAATCAACTGAAAAATCGCAAGAGTAAACACCTACTTCCGGTTATGCGATTTTCTTCAAAAGCCTGCTGTCGCATCTACATAGTACACAAAACTTATATATGAAGTTTCAACCTCATACCTCTTTTCGTTTTTGAGATATTCTGTTCAGAGACAGACCAATGAAAAAATAGTAGTTTATTTATCTAGAACGAAAAGTGGCATTTTAAGGACGATAAACAGCCGAGGACGGAATTACTTGCGAGGACCTTTAAAAACACTTTTCGTTCGTGGTAAATACAACGGTTTATTTCATACTGCAAAATTTTAAATAAACAGTTGTAAATCATTTCAAATTTCATGTCACCAACTGACGTATAATTTTAAAGTACCGTAAAACGTGGTGACTTTGGGACATCCAGGTGACTTTGTGACACGACGTACTTGCCGCGAAAATTCGAACATAGTTAACATATTTGACGCACGAGAAGCACTTGCTTGTCGTCATGCATGTTCATAGGTATCTAACTTGTAATTAGTCGTACAGTGACTATCGTCCTGCAAGCACGTGCGCCTAGTGAAGGTTTTATGTGAACGATATGTTTTTCGTAAATTTTAGTTTCTTGTGCTACTTTGTCTTGTACAGAATAAACTATAATACACATGCAGAATTTGGTATATACATAGGGAGAACTGATATATAAAATAAGTATTTCTGTATTTACAATCTTAAAATTATGTTTATCAAACCAGTGGCGTCACATAAAGTGAAATGACAACTAAACGCGTGGTGACTTTGCGACAGGATATACAAAACATGGGGTGAGTTTGTGACAGTCGCTTTTTGTTTTAGTTATGCCACGAAAATATATTAGGAAACCTGGATCACGCGCATATAAAAATTACACGCCCGAGACGCTTCAGGAGGCGCTTCGTCAGATAAGAGCTAAAAACCTAAGTATACGAGACGCTGCGGAAAGGTAAAAAAGTGCCTAATAATCATAAAAGCTTAGATTATTTTATTTTTAATATTTGCAGATATGGAATCCACCGCAATACCTTGTTTTTAAAGTTGCATGGCAAACATGGCCTTCCCGCTGGTGGCCAAACGGCCCTAAACTACGAAGAGGAGCAGTCAATTATTGCCCACATAATTGCAGTATCCACGTTTGGCTTCCCTGTTACAGCACATGACCTCCGTTTTATTATAAAGACATATCTAGACAAGAGGGGAAAAAAGGTAAGACCTTTTAAAGACAACTTACCCGGAAACGAATGGGTAACAGCATTTCTTGATCGACACAAAAATGTTTTGGCTAATCGAATTGCTCGAAACATAAGTATTTCGAGAGCTGCAGTGGATCACGAAGTCATAAACCAATTCTTCGATAACCTGGAAAATGAGCTGCAGGGTGTTGTTCCAGCTAATTTATGGAATTATGATGAAACGAATCTGGGCGATGATCCTGGTAGCACAAGAGTGCTTATGAAACGTGGAACAAAATATCCGGAGCAAATTCGAAATGCCACCAAAGCATGTACTTCCCTAATGGTAGCTGGAAATGCAGCAGGAGAGATTGCCCCAGTTTACATCGTTTACAAATCCGAAAAGCTGTGGCAAACCTGGACAGAAAATGGTCCTGAACATGCGCGGTATAACAGAACAAAATCCGGCTGGTTCGACTATCAATGTTTTGAAGATTGGTTTGTCAATCTCACGTTACCTATTCTCAAAAAATGGGAAGGAAAGAAGGTACTCATAGGCGACAATTTGAGTTCGCACCTAAATATTGAGGTCATACGTCAATGTGAGGCGAACAACATATCTTTCATAGCATTACCTCCTAATGCCACTCATTTAGTCCAACCGTTGGACGTGGCATTTTTTAGGCCCATGAAGGGCAACTGGAGGAACATTTTGCATGAATGGAAGGACACGGTATTTGGTAGTAGATGTGGAACCATACCCAAAGATCAATTTCCCGCTTTGCTAAAAAAGTTAATGAATAAAATGCAAGAAAGAGCAGTTGAAGTTCTTCCCGCTGGTTTCAAAAAAATGTGGCTTACATCCCTTGAACCGCGCAGAGACTAGGAGTGCAATAAGTGTTTCCACCGTCAGCTTAACAACCATACAATCAGATCTCCAAGATATATTGACTGGTTTGATTCAAAAATTGAAGTCTACAGGAGGTCAACAGGATTCTGGAACAACTATGTGGTTTGACATGAGTAAGCTTGCTCCAGGAGTTAATCCAGTCCCATATCAAATCTACGTAAGGGAAACTGCAGAATATTTCTTAGGTTAAGCTATGTAATAAACATGTATTAATGAATTTGCATTATACTGTAGTTCTTAATTTTTCAATGTATGATTTGAGTTAAGGAGAAACTTGTAAACTTGTAAACACACCTATCGCTTGATCTTGGTTAATAAAAATCAACGATTCCAGCTCGGTAGTGATTTAATAATTATTTAATTCATACGTAGGCGGCGTTGTTTAAATTTTATAAATGTCCCGGTCGTTATCATAACGAAAGTCTTTGTTATGAAAAAATGCACAATTCACAGTTATACAGTGGGCTAAATATGTCATTTAGTAGCTACTGAAAAAATGTCATTTTGACATAAAAATTATGGGCAATCTACTGACATTGTCAATTGTCCCAATAAACCTGTCATTCATAAAATTGCAAAAATGTGTATTTTTTGTGATCGTGGGAAAAATAGCGTACATAACTCGCTCGAAAGTGTATCGTACGCTCGTATTTTAAGTCACTCACCTCCACTGTGCTTCGCCTCATTTTTCAAATATACTTGCACGATAAACGCCACTTTCGCAGCTTGTTATGTAATATACTATTACATCTGTCAGCTCATTTTCAGCAATTGTGGGTGCAACAACTTGCAACGAACTTACGTGAGTGCGCAATAATGGTACGTATAAATCAAGAAAACAAGATTTTTATTAAATCTTTATCCAGAAATGGTCGATTTATGCTATAACAATTTTATGTGAATTTTCCCGAACGTGGGTGGGCTTACAGCATGGTTAACGATTTATTTTAAAAAAATCGTAAGACTGGGAGTATCAATAGAAAACCAGGAAGTGGAATACCTCCATCAGTTCGAACAGCATCAAATATGCACCGTGTTGAAGCACTAATCTGTAGTCAAGAAGGTGCTCCCAATTCAAGCTTGAGTCCCACAAAATACGCAAGAAGCACTGTTTTAAGCAGAAGTTCTGTTACAAGAATCAGCAAGCTATATTTGAATTTAAAAGGATTTTAAGCGAGTACCTGTTATCAAGCTAACTGAAACTGTTAGGCAAAAGAGAAGGGACAGGTCACAATATATGTTATGTAGATTTCGAACTCAAGATAGTATTGACAAAAATTTAATGTTGAAACACCAACAAACAAGCAAAATGATTGTATCTACAATGTCGTTGCCGCTCAAAAAGATATTAACACAGAAAGATTATTAAAAGATCGAGCTCATTTTAGCGATTCAGTAATGGTTTCTGCAGATGTATCGCGCACCGGCGAAACTGAACTTATTTGTTGGATTCGGGGTATTAAAATTAATTCAGAAACTTACTGTAATGATATTTTGTCAGTAATGTTGTCAGAGATAGAGGAAAAAATGCCTAATTACACCTTTATGTAGGACAGAACAAAGACAGTAGAGTTTTTGTTGGAAAGTTGTCCAAGCTTTATTGAAACTAATTTATGGTCTTCTAATAGCCCAGATTTAAATCCCATGGATTATTACTTCCTTTTACGATAAAGGAAGTATTGCATTCACCCCAAAAATTCGAAATTGAGTTTTCAACTGATCTTCACGTTTTAGAGTCCCCTGATCTGTTATATCCGTACCCTTATTATTATTGCATCACCCTTATTATTAATATATGTTAGTCAATGCTTGTATTATGTAATCTAATATTAGTCAATACCTGATATTCCTATTTTTTAAGTTACCTTAACCTTTATATTTTTGTCTCATAAATAACTAACTTTATTGGACATTTTGGCGTTGTTACGCCACTCCTTGGATGACGCAACATACACGTGCGTGTGTTGGACTTTTTTATATCACCAAACGGGTTATCAAACCACGCACATCCGCTTAGGATGTTATTCACATATGCTTATCTGGCCTGTGTGGGAATCATGTGTTTGTCACTCCTTGTTTTTCCAAAGGCGTTGTTCCAGAAATACCACTACCACAAACTGATTGTAGAAGGGTATATAAAGTGACAAAACTGATAAGTACACAAGTCATTCCTGATCAGTCTTGTGAGGAAGTTACGCTGTCAGTAACACTCTCTATTTTATTTGTAATTTTATTGAAACTTAAAGTACCTTCATTCATTTAATTTAAACTTGTAACTTAAATTTAAATAAAAGAAACAAGTGAAAGTGTTTTAAAGTTATTTATTGAATCTCCGTTGAAACCTATCAAATAAATCTTGTGAGGCCTTCGAGTCTTCCATTCGGACCACGAACTTCACTGATCCCAAAAAACATTTTTTTTTCATTGGTCTATCTGTCTGTCTGTCTGTCTGTGTGTCTGTCTGTGAACAGAATATCTCAAAAACGGAAAGAGGTATGGCGTTGAAACTTCATATATAAGTTTTGTGTACTATGTAGATGCGACAGCAAGCTTTTGAAGAAAATCGCATAACCGGAAGTAGGTGTTTACTGTTACTCTTGTGATTTTTCAGTTTATTTCGATTTTTTCAAAAATGGCTCTAACGATTTTTTTTTTTAACTTTACGTTTTTATTACATTTTTAATGTGTATTGATGTGAGATAGGTGATTTTCCAGTTGAATGGGTTTCTTTTGTTTTTTTTCAATTTTTTTATTAACTCCTATTTTAAATGGAACACTTGCTTTCTGCTTTGTTAATCTTTTCCTCACATAAAACCTTTTAGCTTTTCTCAAATTGGGAAATAAAATCTTCTTTGTTTGTGGGAAAACTGTTGGCTTTTTAACCATTTCATCGCCAAAAATGAATTGCCTAGGCCCGAAATAATAAGCAAAACTCTTTAAGAGGCCTATTTTGTAACTCGTCGTTCGTTGACGGCGATTTTTCTAAAGGCGATCGTTAGCGACTTTCATAACGGCAAACTCAACGAATTCGTTAGAAAAGTTATTCCGGATGCGCTGTCGTTGGGATGTTCGAAGCGCAACGGTGTGTTAGACGTTTTTGGGAAAGTTAGTATATCGTTCCCTACTTGATGCTAACTTCAGCTTATCATTTTAGCCCAAACTCACGATTGTTTTGTGCTCACACGTTCTTATATTATCTATGACACGTTCACTTTGGCTTTGGTCACAAACGAGTTTAGTTGCAGTTGTTTTGTGCTCAAAATTTCCAGAAACCACGTGCTACGATGCAAGAGGATAAGAAGAAGCGCGGTGCGAAAACCACTAGGCAACAATACGAACTTTATTTGGAGGAATTACGAGGGAATGAGCCTTTTCGGACAAATAAATTTTCATCTGAAAATCCAAATGTAATACAAGAAACTTGGGACCAGCTGACGAAATCGTTGAACAGCGTAGGGGGGCCTCAAAAGGTCGTGTCGTCTTGGAAAAAGGTAATTGCTGTCGACTGTTTGAAACAGTATTAGTTGACTGTAATGGAATTAAAAATATGGCAATATACCCATTTACTTCTTTAATGTAGGTTTTCTCTGACTGGAAGTCCAGCGTCCGCAAAAGGGCGCGATAGATAAAAATTGCAGCAAGGCAAACTGGAGGAGGTCCACCGGAGAAGCCATTAACAGACCTCGAAACAAACTTACTAGACATAATTGGTACGATTACAGTTGATGGGATTCAAAATGTGCCCGAATTGGGAGTCGATAATATTAACGGTAAGACAACGTTTATTTATAAACTTACATAAAATTCAACTGTAATAATCAATGTTATTAATATTGTTTTCTGTGTTATAGAAATACAACAATCAAAAGTGGACGCTCCAGCCCCTAAAACTGAAGTACAGGTTGAAATACAGCAGTCTTTGCCTTCGCCTTCGGTAGTGTCACCTGCAAGCCATTATAAAAGGCATCACATGGAGGCTTCCCAAGGAACTCCAGCCTTGAAATTACGACGAACCACTCTCCTTTCTTCTCTAAAAGATCACATCTCCGAGAACAAAGCGAAAGATCAAACTAATGAATTATTGACCAACATAAATAATAATTTAGTCAGAATTATTGATACGCAAAAAATCAGCAACTGCAATTGAATAACCTTTTGCAAATGCAGGAGAAACAGTATCAATTACATTTATTAAAATTTAAATTGAAATATCCAAATATAGACGTAGATGAAACTGATTAAAATAAGAATGAATATTTAAAGGAATTTATTAATAAAATAATTATAATTAGTAATTTTTGTGTTTGTTATGCAAAAAAGTTATTAATTAAAGTATTTCGAGCTGCTCGCCCTTCTCTAAAAAGATCTAGCGTTTCTATTTCGTATTCTTAATATATTATGAAGCACAGCACAACAATATATAATTTTTGCAGCCATTTGTGGGCGGTAATGTAGCGCTCGATCTTTATGCAAACATCGAAAATAGGCTTTTAATAGTCCAATGCATCGTTCAACTGAATTACGTACTACACAATGCCGTTGAGTATAACGACCTTCTGGCGTGTCCAAATTTGCTCCAACAATCGGCGTTAATAAAAATGGTTGCAATGGATACCCAGAATCGCCCAACAACCAAGTTGTTCGATCATTATTCTCACATATAATCTCATAAGAGCATTAATTCTTTCCGGAAATTTTTTAGAGTGCGTTTCAACAACGTCTTATTAATTTGCCCGAGCGGGACGCGAGGGCAAATTAGGACGTTGTTGAATGCACGAAAAATAATTTCCGGATATGAATTAATGCTCGAATGCAGATTCGGTAAGAAAATCGTAACGACACAAACCCTAAAAAGAAGTAATGTTTACCTACAAAAAATTTCCAAGAAATTTTTTAGTTGTCTGGGTTACGGCTCGTGACCTAATTTTTCTATTGGTCATTAATGAGTGTCGTACGATTTTCACATATAATCTCATAAGAGCATTAATTCTTTCCGGAAATTTTTTGAGTGCGTTCCAACAACGTCGTACTAATTTGCCCGAGCGGGACGCGAGGGCAAATTAGGACGTTGGAATGCACGAAAAATAATTTCCGGATATGAATTAATGCTCGAATGCAGATTCGGTAAGAAAATCGTAACGACACAAACCCTTAAAAGAAGTAATGTCTACCTACAAAAAATTTCCAAGAAATTTTGTTGTTGTCTTGGTTATGGCTCGTGAACTAATTTTTCTATTGGTCATTAATGAGTGTCGTACGATTTTCGGTAAAATTTCTTTGCAGCACTTCCTTAATATTGCTAACCATCCAAATTGCCGAATCATGAACTGAACCAGGATACCTGGCATTGATGGCTAAAATCTTCAAATTTGCGTCACAAATCTAAAATAATTGGACATATTTCAAACAATTTATCACTTAGGCATAATATTAAAAAACTCTAATTACAATTTGGCAATTGATGCTATAAAATCCTTTTCTGTTCATAAAGGCATGTGCAGGATTGTCAATGTTATTTGCAGGTGGTGGAACGATGGCAATATGAGTGCAGTCAATACATCCCGTTATCCCAGGAAAATTGAACTTTTCAAAGAAACTGAAAAAAAATGTACTTACTAAAATCTGAAATCAGGCTGTTTCTATATTATTTACCCGTTTTTTACTCTAGTGATGTCATTCAGATTTTCAGGAAAGTTTATTAACGTAGGAGCCACATGTTCAATAATAATGTTTGTAATTTCGGTCAAACAACGGCTAACAGAAGTCTGAGATAGGCCGCAGTGGTGGTCTTTACCTACAGATTTTTGGTAACTTCCATGTGCTAAGAAATGCATGACCGTTATAAACTACAACAAAATATATCAATGACAAAGCTTTATTAATAATTACTAGGTAAATAAATCTGCGTAGGTACCTTTACCACTTTTGGTATTTTTGTCGATCTCTGACCATCCTCTATGTGTGGTTCATACATAATCGTTCCTCTTCTACCTTATGGTATCGAGGTGTCGCAGCAGAAATTCTTCCACTCACGACGATCCGTAGCTATCCTCTCAGCTTGTCTCCAACTCAGCATCCTGTCTTGTAGAATCTTGCTTACTTCGCTATTCCAACTTCTACTTGGCCTCCCCCTTTTCTTTTTCTTGTCTACTGCAGTCTTCCATATAACTTTAACCTTTCTTAGTTCACTCATTCGGACCATATGCCCGAACCATGACAACTGTCGAGTTTCTATTGTCTTTTGCACTGATTTTACACCGAACCACTCGCGAATCACATTGTTACTGATACAGTCTCTTCTTGTTATACCGGCTGCTGCTCTCAGGTATCGCATCTCACTTGCTTGTACTTTGCTCTTGTCTCTGTCGCTCATAGCCCAAGCCTCACCTCCATATGTTAGCACTGGTATGTATACACTTTTGAATATTTTCGCTTTTGTGTCCATACTTATTTCTTTTTTTCTTATAAACACCTTATTCAGTGCGTAATACATCTTATTTGCATTCGCTATGCGGTTGTTGATTTCTGCATCTATACTACCCCTGGCATTTATTATAGAACCTAAGTACTTAAAATTTTCAACTTGCTTCAATTTAGTGTTATTTATTATCACTTCCAATTGCTGTTCACTTTTGCTTATCGCCATGACTTCAGTTTTGTCAATGTTGATACTCATACCTTTATCCCTTATTTCTTCATTCCATACTGAGACGTTGTGTTGTAGGTCGGATTCCTTGCTCGCCATTATCACTAAGTCGTCTGCATACATCATTTCTGACATATATACTTGCTGTAGTTTGTAGACTCCTATTCTTGCTGGTTTTAATTTGTGCCTGCATGACTTGTAAATCTCGTCCATTAATACGATAAACAGAAGTGGGCTCAACACACCCCCCTGTCTGACACCCTTGGTTGTGGTAAATTCAGTAGAGATTAAATTGTTTGTTCTTACCACATTTCTAGTGGTTGCGTATAGGCTCTTGCTATTTCTCACCAGTATGTTGTTTACTCCACGATTAATTAATATTTTCCAGATTATTTCACGGGGACAGCTGTCAAATGCCTTGCTTAGATCGATAAAGCACAGATATAGTTTATCGTTGTGTGCTAATGTTTTCTCAGCTAATTGTCTTAGGCTAAATATAAGGTCTACAGTCCCTCTTGCTGGTCTAAAACCACATTGGTTATCATCAATTGTTTTTTCTATTATTTCTCTTAGCCTCTTCTCCAGTATTATTTCATATATCTTACTAGCAGTGCTCAGAATGGAGATACCTCTATAGTTTGCACAGTTTTTAGCATCTCCTTTCTTGTAAATCGGTAGGATTATGGCTACGGTCCAGTCTCTGGGTATATATCTCCGGTTCTCCAAACTTGATTAATTAGTTTGTGTAGGCATGCAAATCCTTTTTCGCCCATGTTTTTGAACATTTCGGCTTTAAGGTTATCTTGTCCAGCAGCTTTTCCATTTCTTAACCTTTTAACCGCTTCATTTACTTCCTCTAATGTTATTTCATCATTTACTACTGTTCCATTGCCTTCATTATTACTTGGGATCCCTAAGTCTACACCTCCTTCCAATATTTCGGTAAAATATTCCCGCCATCTTTCTACTGTTCGTTTACTATCGGTTATTAAGTTACCATTCTTTTCTTGTATGCATTTAATTCCACCCACACTCTCTTTCCTGAAGTTTTTAAGTGTGCGATAAAGGAGTTTTGAGTTCCCTTGGCTGTTCATCTCCATCTTAGTTCCAAGCTCTTCCCACGCTTTTTGTTTAGCCTCAGTAACCCTGTTTTTAACTTCCTTTCTTTGTTCTTTATATGCTTGGTAGTTCTGTCCCGTCTTATTACTTAAGTATATTTTCCAAAGTTTCTTTTTCTTTCTGACTTCTACCTTAATTTCTTCATTCCACCATGCTGTGCTTTTTCTTTGTCTTCTCGTCGTTTTACCGCACACTTCTTCAGCTGCCTTTAACATGAATGTTTTGAGCATTTTCCACAATGCTTCCACTTCATTTGTGCCTTCCCAGTCTGTAGTACTAAGTTCCCTTCCTAGTATTGTTGCATATCTAGTTTTTATTTCTGGTTGTAAAAGCTTGTACACTTTTATACTAGGAGTGTTATACATGCTATTTTCCTTCTGGGTTACCGTAGTTGCCATATTTTCGTGACATTTCATTGTAATCTGTACTAAAAAGTGATCGCTTCCTATTTCTCTTCCTCTGCTCACTCTTACATCTTTCACTACTTTCCTGTCTCCATTTTCTATTAAGATTAAGTCTATAAGTGATTTCTCATTTCGGCTGGGCATCACTCTCGTATATTTATGTATATATTTGTGTCTAAAGAAGGTGTTACTTATTATCATGTTGTTGGTTATGCAAAAATCTATCACCCTTTGGCCGTTATTATTGATGTTGTTATTTTCTTCCCCATATTGGCCCACTGGGTATCCTTTTTTATTGCTACTTCCTACCCTTCCATTAAGGTCTCCCATTATTAGTATGTTATTGTACACAGTATCCTTTTCCTCTTGGAAGTTGTCCCAAAATATGTCTTTATACTCTTTCCTCTCATTTTCGGATGGCCCGTATGCTACAAGTATTGTTAGTGTTTCCCTCTCCCCTTTTTTTATATCTAATCTTAGCAATCTCTCATTAACACATTTCCAGCTCGTTATGTGCTTTACACAGCGGTTATTAATTAATATTCCAACTCCTGCGCTGGCATGCTCTTGGGCAGGCACGCCACTGTATATTAGTCAATGGTCGTTTCTAACATTAAGACTCCCCTGCCCTTTCTTTTTTGTTTCCGTGATACCCAGGATTTTAAGATTGCTTTTCTCAAATTCTTGTACCAATTCCTCCTCTTTTCCATTCAGTCCCTGCACATTCCACACACCCATTTTCCACACTGCCCTTCCTATTTTTACCTTTTCCTCATTACTGGGATGGTTTTGTCTCCTTTGTATTATATTTTCCTTCATCATGTCCTTTTTCGCTGCACTGTTTGTCGTCTTATATTCCAGCCCGGCCTTAATTAGTTTTTTGGATCCTTGGCAGGCGGAGTTTCTTCCAGCCCTCCGTTTATTTTGTTCCATTTCCATTCTTTTCCGTTTACAATCAGTTTTTGGTAGCCCACTTTAACTTTCCTCCCTTGTTTCTTCTCTTCCCACGCTCTGGTTCTGATTTGTTTCTCAATGTTTCTTTCTTCTTTCGTTAGGTCATTGTTAATGTATATCTTCTCACTTCCTTTACTCTTCAGCTTATTCTGCATTACTTTATTTTTCTCTTCATGGTTTTCCAGCTCCACCAGACACACTTTTGGCCCTATTTTGTACGCTGACTTAATTTTTACTTCGACTTCTAAATTCTGTTTTATAAAATCCCCCATTTCCCATTTCATTTCCCCCGGGTTACTTGTGTTCATGGGCAGACCTGTTACAACTATGTTATTCCTTCTGTTCTCCCTTTCCAGCTGCTCCAATCTTTTGCTAGTCTCTTGCAGTTTATTTTTAATCTCCTCACATTCCTTTTTCATAAATACATTTTCCTTCTTTAACTCCGCGTTATCTTTCTTTAGCGCAAGTAATTCTTTGTGGTTTTCAGCTTGTTCTTGTCTTATTTGGTTCACTTCGGTTGTCAAATTTTGCAGCATTGTTAACATCTTATCCAGCTTGTCCTCTTTCCCTGCTGTTGATTTACCTGGGGTTTTATTCATTTTTCTACATTTGTTTGCGGCCAGCTCTTCTTCTTCCCTTTCGATCTCACTTATTATTATTTTCTTTTTTGATTTATCACCGTCCGTTGATTCGCTATCCGAACCGTACATCTTCGTGATTTACGCTATGTTATGCTTACTACCTCAATTCAATCAGTTTAGATACGTAAACACCGAGTTCAATTTAGCTGTTTATTATTCTTTAATATGACCCGTACCATTCAAACAAGTAAATACTTGGACATCTGTGTTTGCACTTTCGTGCGCTTATCAGAGGGTCAGCGCCCTGGCTATCTACGACTGCACTCGTTCCTTGTTAATATATTTTTCTACTCCCGCATGTATATATTCTGTTTTCTTCACAATCTACAGAATGGATATGTAGGCAATTGTAGTTAACTGAACGTATAGTCTATTTTTTTGCTTTATGATTCAGAGCAGGCTTTGCATTTATATTATTTTAGCAGTGTACAACAGTTTAGTTACAAAATATAACTAATGTCAAAATCCAGGTCGCCGGGATTGTCAAGTTGACACTTCAGCAAATTTTAATAAAATGCCACGAAAAAACAGTATTAGGTAATAGTAAAACCAAAGAGGCTATAAAACGCCGTTCTACTAATATAAAAGATATCAATGGTAACTTAAGTAAAACAGCCATCATTGGAAGAATTGGTTTCGATTGCAACACAGAAATCGAAACGAAGCAAAATCACAACTCTAGCAATAACCGAATGATAATATGATTAAAGAAAAGGAAGAAGAAAATTTGGAATTTTTTACTTTCGATAATTTATTGCTGTGTGCAAAGGAGGAACTGAATTATACTGGGAGTCGTTTAAAATTATACTACACATTACCAAATATGGGATATAAATACAAAATTGTGAATGGAAGAAAATTGTGTGAGAAGAGTCATATCATTTCGGCGGATTGCCTTTTAAAGGAAATATTTACAATTTCTAAATTATAGTGAAAAATGTATATTCATGTTTTTGGATGAAACTTTACCAGGATGTGACTTACTGTTGGACTCGGACAATAATGACAGGGGCTATCATAAGTGTATCAATGGTGACATTTTTAGGCAATGTTGAAACACAGTTAATCCCTGCTTTGGCCAAATTGAATGGAAAATGTGTGTTAATTATGGATAATGCACCATATAATTCAGTTCTTATCGATAAAGCACCCAATTTCTCGTCCAATAAACTACAAATACAAGAATGGTTAATTAAAAGTGACGTACAATTTGATGACAAAATAATAAAGCGACAATTATGGGAGTTTAATTTTACTTTACATATTGACCAAAAGCAATACTAATTGACAAAAAACGACATGGGCATGAAGTTCTTAGATTACCTCCATACCACTGTCAATACAATCCAATTAAATTGGTGTGGAGTTTATGTAAGAACTATTATAATAAGGACATAAATTCTCAGCCTCCCTCAAAAGACATAATTGCTAATTTATGGCTTAAATCTCTATAACTGTGTACAGCAAACATATGGAAAAAAACGTTGAACACTGTGAACTACTAATATAAAGTGACTGGGCAAAGCACATTGTTAAATTGGTGTGGATGATTTACCTCCTGTTATTATTAGGTTGGAAGAATCTGATACAGAATCAGAAGACGAGTTGTATTCCTCTTCTGAATCAAATTCTGGATGATTATCCTGAAGTGTATCCATCTAAATTCTGGTAAATTATATCTCTGAAAATGGTTTTACCAGAGTATTTTGTATTATCTCTTTATTTTGAAATGCCTGTTATATGTGTAGCATAAATAATAACTTGTACAACACAGTTCTACAAACAAAAATCATCAGCAAATTATTAATAATATATTTATTTTTACATTAGTACATAAAAGATAGATGTCTAGAAATTTTATGACGTTTCTGTACAGTTAGATATCAATCACGCTTAAATAAACGTACTTAAAATAAAGCAATACCTTATTTAATGTTCAGTAATTTTAGCTCTTATTAACTATAATAGTGCTTATAAGTTAACACATTGACAGTTCTAATGGTTTTTGACATAACTAGTGTTTTTTCCTTTGTCACTAACTACTTACGCTGTTACAAAAATGCAAATGCAAAGCCTGCTCTGAATCATAAAGCAAAAAAACAGACTATATATGATTTCATATCCACACAAGGGTGGATATGAAATACACCAATCACAAACCACGTTAGTCGTGATTACCTAGGCAACTTTCATTAATTATTTGTTTTGCAATGGGCACGCCCTGCTGTGCCCTGTTTGTGGCAAACGTGATTTTGTTGTAAGATATCTTATTAATTAGCGTTGAATAAATTTTCTTTTAATTTTCCATTCTTTTCCATTGATAGGTCGTAGAAAAAATACACTGTACAACTCGAGTGGAATGTCCATATCGCCCTCGGATAATTGAGCACTCCGCCTACGGCGTCGTGCTCAAACTTTATCCTCGTGCGATATGGACATCATATCCACTCTCGTTGTACAAACTACTATTTTCTACTCCCGCATGTATATATTCTGTTTTCTTCACAATCTACAGAATGGATATGTAGGCAATTGTAGTTAACTGAACGTATATGATTTCATATCCACACAAGGGTGGATATGAAATACACCAATCACAAACCACGTTAGTCGTGATTACCTAGGCAACTTTCATTAATCGTTTGTTTTGCAATGGGCACGCCCTGTTGTGCCCTGTTTGTGGCAAACGTGATTTTGTTGTAAGATATCTTATTAATTAGCGTTGAATAAATTTTCTTTTAATTTTCCATTCTTTTCCATTGATAGGTCGTCGAAAAAATACACTGTACAACTCGAGTGGAATGTCCATATCGCCCTCGGATAATTGAGCACTCCGCCTACGGCGTCGTGCTCAAACTTTATCCTCGTGCGATATGGACATCATATCCACTCTCGTTGTACAAACTACTATTGTAGTTCGTGTTCATGTTACTGTTAGGTTATGTATTAATACACCGCGGTCTACTTACTACTTTTATAGTTACTTTGCGCTGTGTACCACTGCTAGTCCCTGTTTAGTAAACACTCTACACTTATCAATTAATTAATCACAATCTCTGTACGTAATTTTCCATAAAACTTCACTGTGTAACGGAGCCGACCTTCGGTACTCGCGTTGCCACTTCTCTCCCCTATGTGTGGTTCAATTAAATTAAATTAATCAAGGGCCCCTTGGCGGTCTAATCGATACAATTTCTGAAACTGACTTTCTGGAATCTCAAAAGGATTGCTGGCGTCTCGTAAACGAGCGTTACGTTGTCTTGCGTGTCTTCTACAATGATATAAAAGTTTAAAATATTGCTGCTTGGAAGATGTGTAGGTTAGTAAAACAATTTAATGTTTTTTTAGCTTACATGCGTTCTAACTCCTCTAAAATTACGTTTAGATAATTATTATTCTCCATCTCAAAAGTAAAACCATTACGTGAACAGAAAAATACTCAAATATACAGAAATTTAAATACGCTAAAATTCACGTCGTTGACTAACGGCAGTCAAATAACCGCCGTTTGTGAACGGTGGCCGACCGTCGCGTTATAACGTCGCATCAACGAAACTTTGCGCTACAGAATAGCTTTAGAGCGACAATTCGTTCAAATAACGAAAATCGTTCGCTAACGAGTCGCACTAGCGTTGTTAGAGGTTACAGAATAGGCCTCTAAAGCTCTACAAGTAAGTGTTTTTTAATTTTTGTTAACCTCAAAATGCGACATTTTATTTTTTTGTGGTATAACCGTTAGTTTTTCGACCCTTCTGACATTGGAATTGAATTCATGAAGTCCGAAAACATAAGTCACACCCCATAAAACCTCAAAAGTAAGCGTTTTTAGCGCTTCGGGGCTTTGTAAACAATTACCAAGTTTTGTGTACTATGTAGATGCGACAGCAAGCTTTTGAAGAAAATCGCATAACCGGAAGTAGGTGTTTACTCTTGTGATTTTTCAGTTTTTTTCGATTTTTTCAAAAACGGCTCTAACGATTTGTTTAAAACTTCACATTTTACTTCCTTTTACGATAAAGGAAGTATTGGAGTCACCCCAAAAATTCGAAATTGAGTTTTCAACAGATCTTCACGTTTTAGAGTCCCCTGAACCCAAAAAACGTATTTTTTTTCATTGGTCTGTGTGTCTGTCTGTGTGTCTGTCTGTGAACAGAATATCTCAAAAACGAAAAGAGGTATAGCGTTGAAACTTCATATGTAAGTTTTGTGTACCATGTAGATGAGACAGCAAGCTTTTGAAGAAAATCGCATAACCGGAAGTAGGTGTTTACTCTTGAGATTTTTCAGTTTTTTTCGATTTTTTCAAAAACGGCTCCAACGATTTTTTTTAAACTTTACATTTTTATTACATTTTTAATGTGTATTGATGTGAGATAGGTAATTTTCCAGTTGAATACTTTTAAAATGGGTTTCTTTTGATTTTTTTTCGATTTTTTTTATTAACTCCTATTTTAAATAGAACACCCGGTATATTATTACATTTTTGAATTCAGCTTAAAATTCTAGAGAAAATTTGTCTCTTGAACTAACACTCTATTTTGTAGCATTTTTGTAAAATTTGTAATTTTTGAAAATTTTTGACAAATGCTTAAAAATTTAAAATTATAAGATCACTGTAAAAGGAAGTTGTGTGCGTGTATCACACCAGATTTTTTATTACATTTTTAACCCATTAGTGCATAACGTTTGTTTTATCGAGCGCCGCCATTATTGCCGTTATTGCAGATTCCTGCCAAATATGTCACAGTATGGTAATGTCAAAACCTTCTAAGACTGTCAGTGAACACGAGTGATAGTAAACAGTGATACACACACGTTTAAATCAATTAGTTTTAGATCTTTGAAAAGTGATGGATCCGAGTTTATACAACACTAGACACGGCGGGTAAGTTTGTTATATTTCCAGGGCCGCCGCTACCATGTGTGCGTTGTATTCAAAACACGCAGGCGGCCGATTTAAAGGGACGGCCGCCGCCGATCCTAATGCAAAAACAAAAATAAAGTGTAAAGTCTTCCAAATAAATAGACCCATCAAGCTTTAAAAACGAAAATCTCTAATATTCTAAGACGAAAATAAACCGAAAGTATTTCTTTACGAAGTTTGTACTGTATCCTGTATCCCGGGCTTAATAAAACCCATACAAATATCATACCACAAGCAAAGAAACACTTGAGTCGTCTTACATTTACAAAGGTCAGTCTGGCAACACTGTCGGTGACAGACGCTGCGTCGGCAAAGCACTGATATTATGACTGTTCCTTGTTCCTTGAAAAACATTACAGTGGACCAATCTAATAATTGGGCTTTTTAGAGCACGAGAAGTACCTACCCGAGAATACTTGCTATGGGCTATGGGTTTGTTTATTTCTACGCGTGCCATGTAATGATTTTTAATTTTAGTATAACAGCCCTTTCCGATCGGATAGTTTTGCCGGTTTTGCGTGTGCGGTGTGCCGTGTAGATCGACTAAGATTTTTAAATGTGACAACACTTTGACGCTCGCAGATTTTTACCTAAAACGTTCGTAGTTTCGGTGTAGTGCAATTTTGTGTACGTATTATTGAGGTTTTCATTTCCGACACGGAAGAATGTCCGACAGAAAAACCAAAAGACTGTCCGGTTATCAGTATAAACAAAAAAAGAAAGCGAGGCTCGAAGAACAGCAAAAACAAAGTGGTGCTTTAGAGAAATATATTAAAACTGGAAGTAATAATAGTGATATTAAAAGTGACAATTCAGCAACTAAATTTAAAAAAAATGTAAATAATAACGACAATGTAAATTTTGGTGCATCAACATCCACTTCTGAGGGTACCGGGTGTCTAAGAGATGAATCTGTCGTGTGCTGGGAGGCAGACAAAGAAATACTATTTGCTGAAAAAATTCATGATGTTGATAATTACGAAAAAGATGAAAAGGAGGAAGTGAAGGAGGAAAAAGAAGAGGAGGCAACTGAAAAAAGTAATGACGTGGAGGCTTTAAGTACTTTGAAATCTTTAGACAAAGACGACGCTTTTTATTTAGTTTATGACGATCCTGGTAAATGGCCTATAAACCTAACCCACAGTACGGTACAATATATCATTGAAAATTTCCCAAATCAAGTTAAAAACGCAGCATTTCCTAGAGATAACCAAAACAAAAGATTTTCGGAGTCATATTATTACGGTACTTTAAGCAATGGTGAAAAAATCCACCGTCCTTGGTTATTATATTCTTTATCTTTAAATAGTGTATTTTATGCTCCTTGTAAACTATTTTGCACCGACGCCACGGAGAAAAAAGAGCGTATATATGGTGAGGAAGGAGTCAAGGATTGGCAACACTTGTCTTTAATCTTGAAGAGGCACGAGAATAGTTTAAGCCATATTAAATGTGCTAAAAAAATGCATGATTTAAGTGTAGCACTGAAAAAGGGTACAACAATCGACTCGTACAATCAGCGATTATACGAACTAGAAAAAAGTCATTGGCGTGCCGTTATCGAAAGACTGATGCTTATTATCAGATATTTATCTCGTCAGTGCTTGGCCTTTAGGGGTTCATCACAAAAACTGTTTCAGCCAAATAACGGAAATTTCCTTCAACTGACCCAGATGATTTCCAAATTTGACGCTGTTCTTTCCGAACATTTACGAATGAGACATTGGGTAGTGTTAATAAAGAGTAGTAAAAGCTTTCACTATACCACTATCTTTGTTTGATGAAAAACATATATTTGTGTCAGAAAATAAAGCAAACGCTTTTGCTTCATTTTTATTCACACCACCCATTTACTTTTTAAGTTTTACAAAAGCAAAAATTGATTTTTAAAACAAGTTTGTTAGAAAGTGCGTTCTTTGCAAAAAAGTTAAAATTTACATAAAATAATATCAATTCCAAAGCTCTTTATTTTGTACTTTACGAGGGGGAAGGGGCGGCGAAAATTGTTTGGCACACAGGCGGCTAACACCCTAGCGGCGGTCCTGTACATTTCTACATGTTTTTGTTGGAATTTTTCTCTACAATTTCGGATTCAGTACGCTTAGACAGTGAGAGGTTATGTTATTATTTACCGAAATTTTTAAATAGTTGTTTTTATAAAGATTAGCGGATTTATTTTTGGTGTTCGTTTTATAGAACATTATGCGCTATGAACATATTTTTCTGCAAAAAAAGTACATTAGAGTATGTCAGAAGAAAGGTAAAATAGAAATGTAATTATTTTAGATTATCGGTTGCTGAACTAATCGACTGTTTCGAAAAAAGTGATTTTGAAAGCGGCAATATATACATCACGCCGCCTCAAAATGGCCAAGATACCGATATCGACAGTGATTTTTCAGATGATGATCATGCTGGAAACATCAATCACTTAAGTCCTGGGATAGAGAGAGCAATGAGTGAGTTTGTCCCTAACAAAACTTCAAAGAGTGAGTTTGTCCCTAACAAAACTTATCTTTCTGGCGATGATGTTCCTGTTGGCGACGGCATACAGAATTTTTCCAAGGAATTTGCGACCACAGAAGAATACAATTCCGAGGACCAAATACCCTTTGCAGTTTTGCTTCTATACGCTAATAATGTTCCTCATAGTTCTCCACCATAAAAAAAACAAAAAAGATCAGTTTGGAGGAAGCAAGAGCCGCAGTTCAATATACAACAGGTTTGTGATGTAAAACATCCACCAGCTGAAGTTTACGAAAAAGCTACTCCGGTAGAGTTTTTCAATCTATGCTTCGATGAAGATGCTATTGCAAATATACTGGAGCAGAGCAATTTGTACGCTTCCCAAAAAAACTTGAATTTAAATTTAACTCGAAGTGAATTGCTTGTTGTGTTTGGAGGGCTTCTACTATCTGGTTATGATAAATATCCCAACAAGCGTATGTACTGGTCTAACGAGAACGATGTGCCAAAAATATTGGCAGAGAGTATTAGACTAAATCGATTTGAAACGATTTTGAGACACTTGCATCTCAACGATAACACACAAATCGATCCTGAGAATAAACTATATAAATTGCAACCCTTAATTGTTCAGTTAAACGCAAATTTTAAAAAGTATGGTGGTTTGGAGGAGTATCTAAGCGTCGATGAAAGCATGATTCCTTATTATGGAAAGCACTACGCAAAACAATTTATTAAGGGAAAGCCCATTCGATTTGGATTTAAAAATTGGGCACTATGTTCTAATAATGGTTACTTGCTTTCATTTGACATATATACTGGCAAAAAGCAAAATAACGGTAATAAATCTGAATTCTTTGGCTTGGGAGATAGCGTAGTAGTAAATTTAATTGAAATGGCTGAAGTTCCTCAAAAACACGGTTATAAAATCTTCATGGATAATTATTTCACATCAATAAAACTTTTGAAACATCTCTCTACATTAGGATACTGTGCTACTGAGACTATTAGAGACAATAGATTAGAAGATTGCCCGTTACAGAAGCAACAAAATACATTTAAAAAGGAGAAACGAGGTGCTTACAACTTTTCTAGTAGCGAGGAAGTAATCGTATATCAATGGAATGGCAACAAAGTTGTCACTGCAGCATCCAATTTTGAAGATACTGAAATGAAAAACACGTCGCGATATTGTAGAGTAACAAAATCCAAGATCTCAGTACCTCAACCCAAAATATTTTCCAACTACAACAAAGGCATGGGCGGTGTCGATAAAATGGATGGAATGGTTGCAAACTATACAACCTATATTTGCATATCTATTTGACGTTTCAGTAGTTAACGCTTGGTTACTTCTGCGAAAAGTTAATCCATCCCATAAAAATTGCAGTAATTTATTGTCATTTAGGAGATATTTATCTTTAGCGTTTTTGAAGTCTTATGGACAATTTCCAGGAAAGGCAAAACTACAAGTGCGCCTTTACATGACGTCAGACACGATAAGATGAACCACCTTCCGGAATATTCTGAAAAGGAAAGACGCTGTGCCGAATGTGGCAAAAACGTTAAATTTATTTGCATTAAGTGCCAGAGAGGCCTACATCCTAAAACTTGTTTTTTAAAGTACCATACCGTTTAGTTTGACAGCTTAATTTACTTTTCTTTTTTATGTGTAAAAAGGTTATGCTTTGCATAACGTTTGATAAAACAAACATGCTGTATTTTGTTTAGTAATTAAAATACACAAAAAATTGCTTAAAATGCCTTTCATTGCACCTGTACTTACCAATTGTAACATCAAAACAAATAAAACATTACTTTCATAACCTCATGCACTAATGGGTTAATATGTATTGATGTGAGATAGATGATTTTCCAGTTGAATACTTCTAAAATGGGTTTCTTTTGTTTTTTTTTCTATTTTTTTTATTAACTTCTATTTTTAATAGAACACCCGGTATATTATTACATATTTGAATTCAGCTTCAAATTCTAGAGAAAGTCGCACGACAAGCATTATTGACCAATAGAAAAATTAGTTCACGAGCCGTAACCAAGACAACAAAATTTCTTGAAAATTTTTTGAAGGTTGTCATTGTTTTTCGGGTTTGTATCGTTACGATTTTCTTACAGAATCTACATTCGAGCATTAATTCATATCCGGAAATTATTTTTCATGCATTCCAAAAACGTCCTAATTTGCCCTCGCGTCCCGCTCGAGCAAATTAATACGACGTTGTTGGAACGCACTCCAAAAAATTTCCGGAAAGAATTAATGCTCTAATGAGATTATATGTGAGAATATCCCTTATGCAAATTTAGTTGGAAAGTTACCATGGTAACGGCGAAAATTGATAATCGGAAATTTACCGGGAAATTTCCACTTCTGTCACTGTCATCAAAGTATTTAGAAACAATGAAGCTCTGAACAAAGTCAGTAGGCCGATACTGATTGTTGCTACTGTGTTTTTTCATTCGTGATATTCTCTATCAAAATATAACGCGTGCTCAACAAATTTCCCTATGGAAATATTTGGAAATATGTTATGCAGCTATTTTTTTTTTCAACAAAAGCATTCGTGCATGCCTCCAAGAAAAAATCCCTCCTCCTTCGGAGTCGGGATTTTTTCAGTTGGCATGCACTCATGCTCTTATTGAAAAAATAGCTGAAGAACATATTTCCAAATATTTCCGGAAATTTTTCAAGCACTTGTTATATTTCTACTGAAAATTTATCTCTTGAACTAACACTCTATTTTGTACCGTTTTTATAAAATTTGTAATTTTTGACAAATGCTTAAAAATTTAAAATCAAATTTTTCGCTAATTATAAGAAACTGTAAAAGGAAGTTGTGTGTGCATGTGTATCACACCAGATTTTTTAAATGGAGTCAACTGGAGAAAATGGTATACAACAGAACTGTCACCATGGACGTAGTCAACTTGCGTGAGCGATAACTAAAGTGCTGAAAGTCTCTCAATTAAAAAGTATTCGTACTGCAATACATCGTTGGAGACGCAGACTTATTAAGATTTATCAAAAGAACGCCTGTCATGTAGAACCATATTTGTAATTTCGTTCATTAACGAGTGTAACATGCTTCTATTAACATATTCTATAGCATTAAAAAGCCCGTTGAACTGACTATCTAATAGCTGTAAAATAATTCTAATAGAGCAACCAGTTGAGATTTGAGCAGCGTTTAAAAATTGATCAGTTTTTTTGCCCACTGTGTATATATAATAAAGAAATCAAATAATATTATTTACCAATCTTATTAATGTAACGGTCTTGAAAAATGCAGTTATATACTCATAGAAAATAAAATACTTTTTGAAACACTTAGTTTGAACATACCTATGTTATGCGCTTTTTGAAAACCCATATTATATAAATGCAGGAAAATTTAAGAAATGCAAGAAATCTTGCCTTGCTTGCACTTTTCTTGCAAACCAATTTCTTGTCTTGCCTTGGAATGCTGTTAACTTTTCTCTTGCATTTTGTGCAAGAGAAGAACAAGAAAAATGCAAGAGTCTCGTTGACCTTTTAAGAAATGCCAGTGGAAAGAACAAAATGAAAGTCACTAGCATCCCTTAATACATTTTATTTGTTTTGCATCTCTACTAAAACGTATTTAGTGTTTTGCTTGTGAAGAATTAGGGCCATATTCAGAGACGTATCTTAACTAACACTAACACTCACTTCATCCGTCACTCATTGAGCACTCATGTTAGTGTGAGTTCCACTCAAACTCATCTGCGGTATTCAGAATGAGATAGCTATGAGTGACTAATGTAAGTGAACGTTGAGTGGAGCAATTGTCAAAATGTTTGTTGGGGGAACGATTGACAGCAGATTTTACCAAATAACTGGGAGGTAGCACTAGAAATCACTAAAACACAAACTTCGTATTACACATTACAGCTGTATAACGTGGTATAACCTCATAGCTCATTTTCAACTTGACGTTTTGACATGCGTTTGTATTGATCTGTGTTTATTAATATTACTGTTTTTATTTCTTGTTTTCGTTGTTGTTATTATTGTTATCGTTCTTATTGTTGTTATTATTGTTATCTTTCTTGTTATTGTTGTTATCCGTTATTCCGTTTTGTTGTTTTTACATTTTTTTAAATTTTGTAAGTAATTATGGCTGCTACAAGTTTCATGTCGAGAGAAGAAAAGTTGTTACTGAAGGAAATTATTACAAGGCATGCCTCAATTGTTGAGTCAAAAAAAACTGATGCTGTTTCCGTAACGGAGAAAAAGAAGGTTTGGCTAGCCAAAGAATTCAATTCTGTGGCTGAACATTCCAAGGTATTTAATAGTGTGTTTACTTATTTAATGTATAAAATACGTAATTTGTGTTTTACAACTAGATAACTTTATTAAAATATGTATAGCGGACACCAGAGCAATTACGTAAATGCTGGGAAAACATGAAGAGTCGCCGCAAGAAGGAGCTGTCTTCCGAGAAGCAGCAAAGAATGAAGACTGGCGGTGGCTCTTACAAGCCACCTGAAGAGGATATTACTTTTATGGACGATATCCGAACCACTGTCGATATCGAATTGAAGGACACTATTGATAGCGACACAACTACGATTCTTAGTGGAGGGTCATCGTCCTTCAACGACCACGATTATGTGATCCAGGAGGATGCAAGTTTGATGCCCGTCCTCATTGAGGAGGATGCAGCAGGTAATGTGGATTTTTCATTTCTCAAATTAAGAATAAGCAATGTTAACAGTTTTTAAATATTTTTTTCTGAAATTGTGATGAATTTAGCGATTTAAAAAATCACTGTAAAAAATTATTTTTAAACAAATTACTGTACTAACTTTAAATACTATTGTAGATTCAGATGTAATCGGGGAGGAGAAAAAAATCTTAAAAGTCGCCGCCCAAAACCCAACCCCCGACGAACGCCAAGATATATGAACTACACATCAAGGGGCACCGCAATCGAACGGGAGCTGGAGAGGCGGTTAGAAAGAACCGATGCACTAAGGCAGGACGAAAAACTGCACGCTCTACGTCTTCAGGAGCAACACCTGAAATTAGCCATTGCACGGGAGCAATTAAAACAAGAAAAATTAAAAACAGAAATGGTACAAAAACAATTTGAAAATAAATAAATGTACATTTCTAAATATTGTGTTTTATTGACGAAAAAAGCTAAGTTAATTATATTTTCATTTTTACAATTTTATGAATACATTGTTATGAAATTAACAATAGACAGCCTAAGTGCTGACGTCACGCTGGGCGTCGCTTTAGAAACCTTTCCAAACAAAAATAAATTGCATTGAAAATCCCATAAGAGATTTTTCAAAACAGCGTTTCACGTTTATAAACGATAAGTAAGGAGTTTCTTCAAAGTATTCATATTTGTGGTGTTATTATTGACTCATTTACAGCCACAGATATAGGTAAGTGTTTTAAAAAAAAATGTTATCACCATCTAAATAAGTTTGAGGTTATGTGATTATTTTTTATTGAATTAAAATTGTTAGTTTTAAGTATAATAAAGCTTATTGTAGTGTTTACAAGCTCAAAGCGTACTTTGGATTCACCAACATGTTCGACTCCTATAAGACCAGACTTCATAAGAGTTCGCACACTATCCAAAAAATTGTTGGATAAAATACGCCTCCTACGGAATGAACTACATGATGATGATCAATATATTGCTGCCGTTTCTGAGTTAGTCATCAGCTGCCAACCGATTGAAGACCATTTAGCGAGAATGAGACGAACTGATCCGTTACTTTTCCCATCATTGGTCAAGAAATTGAATATAATACCTTTTACACGCAGTTTGAAGACGCTTATGCAATCATGAAGACAACAGGAGATGGCAATTGTTTGTTCAACGCAATATCAAATACGCTTTATGGTCACGAAGACTTTAATGAGTTCCTTAGAATTGTTTCCATCAAATATAGTTTGCATCACTTAGAGGATTATATAAACCAAATCAATGCTATCGAAAATGGGATAGCGTCGTTCATCTATAACACGGCTTACTATGTTGCACCAGTTCCTCAATGTTCATGGGGTGGAAACCTTCATACTCGAGCAATCGCTGTGGCCATCCAAAGGCCAATCCTGGTCTTTAGCACTTTAGAGCATTCAGTTGTGAACGAGAGTCGTCGATTAACTCGCACAGATGCAGCCAGACGCATTTACAATCATCAATTAAGTATTGGTTACTGGCCTCACATTACGTTCTTGGATAAGGCACCGATAAGACTTCTCTACACTGGGAATCATTATGAAGCAATATGTCCACGGTCAGAGCGCTCAGTGCCCCGGATGCACGACCTGTTGATTAGGAACTACGAGTTAGAACCTAGCTCACCACAGTGTATTGATTTAACTTTAATGTAAATATTGTAAATACTTGCGATTTAACTTTAAAGTACTTGCTTTTAATTTTCAATGATAATTAATCAAAGTTCTAATAATACGATTTAACTTCATTTTTGCTGCAGGAAAACAAACATTGTTTGAAAACGTTGACGATGGAATTCAATTTTTATGGAACAGTAAACTCTCGATAAACTTAGCAAGAGTTTGTTTCTGCAAATCAATGCTGATGTTATCGAAAGTTTAATAAATATTTTGCATTCTATTCACATTTATTATTTTAATATTTTGGTATAAACAAATTTGATCATGACCGGTCTGTTTTTTTTGTGAAATTATATTTTGTTTGTAAGAAAAAGTTTCTTCCTATTTACGCGTTAGTAAATATAAAAATGTACTCGTTAATTGAAGAAATATTTAGTTTACATTTTCGATAAAATTATTTTCTACATATCTAAAAAAACTCTTCTTGGCCAATTACGTAAGGAGTTATTCCATTCATAACATATGATGTCACACTATAATCGGACAATGTCCACAAAGAAATACATGCGCATCATTACTTTGACTATTTCTTGTATTTGTTATTTTAGTTTAAACTTCACTTTACTTCGTAATGATTCCACTTTAAACAACTTTTAAAATTTTGCATGGCTCCTGAATGAAAACATCTATATCAATACATTGACGTTTGTTTCTTATACAAATCGAAAAGATAAATAATACTGAAATGTATTTTGAAAAACTGACCTATTTAGAAATTTATGGGTTAGCTGCAGAGATAAGAATATTTATATGTTTTTTACGTTCTAGTTGAGTCTCTGTGTGAAAAAGAACGGCTAAAAACACTAACACTTCTGAGCACGTGTATGGTTTATATTTACAAAAGTTGCACTTATCGTTGTTGACTAAAACTAACCTCGTTAATTACACAAATTAAAAATATCTAAGGAACTACTTACCGTAACTCAGCACTGCACCTATTTCGGGAAATAAAATTTACGAACGATAACCGCTTTTAAGAACACAGCACATATTTTATTCTTTCTCAAACTTAATTGCCGATCACCATTAAAGTTAATTCATGCTTCTTCAACTAAATACTGGCCTTCGCTTTTACGCACTGATGATCCGCTTGCCCGAGTTCACATTTAAACTCATTACAGACGACTAATGTTTATAAAAGCGACAATACGTTCAATCTTTTGGCGGCAGTGACTGGATGATCACCCCGCACGCACTTGCGTTGGCATTGGCTTGTTTCAATAATTCCATGGCATCACTGATTTTTGTAAAAATGCTAGTTTTTTTTTTTTTTTTAAATGCTAGTTTTATTTTTTGCATTCCCTCGGTTATGAAAAATGAAAAATGGTCAGCAACAGTATGAATAGATGCAGTATTTTTTTCTCTACAAAAAATTTATTTACACTTTAGCTCTAAAATAATTAGGGGAGCCAATAATTGAACATTAAGAATTTAACACGAGATGAAAAAAAAATTGACCGGAAGTCGACCTCGGAAAAGAAATCCGATTTCCGGTTTCTATATATTTTTGGAATCTACTCTTCAAGCTGAGTCGAATGATATATATCTCGTCCTCCTAAAATATATCTCCATTTTCTTGCTTCTCAGTTAATAATAACAAGTTAATAAATAAATATAGAGTAAACGCAGTCTATAGCTTGAAATATTTTTATTGTGGATTCAACATCTGCAAAAATGGTCATGTGTTTTGTACCTGATTGCAAACATTATAGCGAACAGAAAATTTGCAAGTTTTTTGTATTCCCTGCAAAGATAGAAGAAAGGAAAGCCTGGATATCACTTATAAGGTACTATCTAATAGAACAATTATTATGTTAATGTTTGCCTTACTAGTAGTTTCTTTTTTTTCAGAAGACAAGATCGGGAACCTTCCCGACATTCTTTGGTGTGTAGCTGCCATTTTGTGAACAATGACAGAAAAAATAGGCCCACAATATTTGAGTTCAATGCTAAAAGAAAATTTGGTTTTACATCTCCAGAAAAAAGGTATGCCATCAGTTATTCGTATATAAATATGTTCACGATCCTGAAAAGCAATGTAAAAAAATGTTTAAATTTGCTAGCTTGTTTTAACCTTTAATAGAAAATTAAAGCAAACATAATATTAATAGATCATTAAATTAGTTGTAGAAAAAGAACCAATAGTAAGCAGGCAGATGTTGCCGAGGATCTTGCGGTAGCTGGACCATCAACAAGTGCACCGTCCAATGCAGAAGATTTACCTTCATGTTCGAGAAGTGTCAGTAGAACTTCAGGAGCATCGTTGGAAGCAGAGAATTACTTCTTAAGGCAAGATGTGGACGAATTGACAAAAAAACTTGAAAAACTTTCAGTACGCTTTAGTTATGAGCACATCAAGGATGACGATTCGCATGTCCTCATGTATACAGGGATACCAAACAATGAATTATTTATGGTGTTACATGAATTTATGGCAAACTTTGAATTCAAATATTATGCAAGTTGGCAAGTACAAATGTTTTCAAAATTGGATCAGTTACTGATGACATTAATGAAACTAAGATTAAACTTGCCACAAGACTTGGCTCTTCGATTTGGCTGCAGCTCTGCAACGGTCACTAATATTGTAATGACCTGAATTTATGCCCTACATGAAGTATTATTTAAGCAGCTCATGAAAACAATTCCACCAAGAAGCAAGAACCAAGCTTGTCCTGCTGCATTTGAGACATTTACGAACTGCAGAATTATTCTTGACTGCACAGAAATTTATTCAGTCACGCCAGGCAGCATGGAAAATCAGAGACTGACCTATAGCTCATATAAACACCGCAATACATGGAAAGTATTAGTGGGCGTAGCACCAAATGGAGTTATAACCTATGTAAGTGATGCATACCCAGGATCAGTGTCTGATAAAAAAAAATAGTTGAGCACTGTGAAGTCCTAAAGCAGATGGTCCCTGGGGATCTTATACTAGCTGATATTATTCATATGTAAAATGCCGCTGAATAAAAGCTGCACGAATTACATTGCCTCGCATCTGAAATGGCGCAGGTGGGTTCTCAACTATGTTATTTGGCAGGTGCTGCTCGTCGACCAAATTTTCTCCTTGTTTGATCGCAATATTATGGAAAACTGCTGTCGCGGCAATTATTCTTGTAGTACTTCGCAAATTATATTGCGAGGCATGCACTAAGCAGCAGAACCTGCTTTTCCAAACGCCAAAGGTACGATCCACAACATTGCGTGTTCTTATATGAGCACTGTTGTACCGATGTTCAGCTCTAGTTGCCGGATTTAGTAGAGGTGTGTAAACGTGTCTGGTTTGTGCATATGCACTATCGCCCAACACAATACCAGGTAAATCACCACGTTCTAATTTCATACGTACTAAGCAGCTATTAAATATCCTGCTGTCATGTGCAGAACCTGGCCAACGTATGACTATATCCAATATTTCGCAGCAAGGTCCAGCAACCGCTTGAACATTTAAGGACATCCACCCCTTGCTGTTGCGATATACTTCTGCATTCATCCCACCAGGACTCTTTATTTCAATATGGGTTCCATCCACGCATCCTATTACCCCAGGAAATCCACCAATTTCAAAGAAACTTTGCTTGGTTGAATATAAATCTGCGACGTTATGAGGAAATGTAATATGTCTTCCCAAATTCCTAGCTAACTGCTCGCTGACTTCTTTAATTATTCTGAAGACGGATGACTGGCTGACAGATAAAATATCACCACATACCCTCTGAAAATAATAAAGAGTAGGGTAGAGACCCCAGTTTTGGCCATCAGCCTGGTTTTGGCCACTTCCAACTCAGTGGCGTAACTATCATATGTGCAGGGGGTGCGAAGAACCTCGGCGCCGAATCTATATAGGCGCCGCGGTAGCGGAGTTTTTAGTGAAAATAAAAGTTTTCCTAGAATAGTGGCAACAGACTATGATACGTGAGCGCCACTAGGCTCTTTTGAGTGCGCAATCTTTTCTCCTTTTGAGTAGATTTGAAGTTCCAGCTCTAGGGTGTGTTTGTGATTCTTAGATTTCATAGTGCATAGTAACATACTATAAATTCAAAGTTTTAAAATGAAAATTTCTGGTGATTGCCTCAGATACAGAGGTCATAGGGACTGCCAAATTATTTCAAACTACGTATGAAACTGATCTCGATGACGGCAAGTTGTACAATTTCGATCTTCGTACACAACTAGTATTAAATCTTACTTATCAGTGAAGGAAGTGGGAGAAAAATGTCTGTCTAATCACACATCATTGGCTAGCTTTCCAGATTTGTGTACAGCTTATATTCTATTTTTTACATCGCGTCACTACAGCCTCCACTAAGAGATCTTTTTCTAAATTAAAAATTATTAAAAACTTTTTGGTAAGTTTTGCATTACTGAGTATCGAGAAAGTAAGAGCTAGTACTCTTGGTTTTAATTCGCTGATAGATATGTTAGCTTTAGCAAAGTCTCGCAAAAGAGAGTTTAATTAATGTGCTATACCTACATATTTATGTATCTATAAATTTTATTTTTCTTGTGAATTATTTAAATTTGTATTCCTTTTACGTGGTTTTTGTTTTTTGTATTTTCATATGTATTTTTATGTTTCATGTTATATGTGTTTGATCTAATGGTAAAACCTGTTCTACTTTATGGGACGGAAACGTGGACGGTTACAGAACTGGTAAAGCAGAAATTGCAGGTGTAAGTAAATAGGTGTTTGGTGGCAAGTCATTATTTCGTACAAAGATATTTGGGACCGAACAAATCAAGTGGACATAAATATAGAAATTAGGAGAAGAAAATATGGATGCTTAGGGCATACTTTGCGAAAAAATGAAACTAAAATTTGCAGAAAAGTTTTGATTGGGACTCTTACACCCGTATGCATAGACGTTCGCCAGCGGCTCGCCGGCGAGTCGCCGGAGATTTCTCTCGGCGAAGCTCCCAGCGATTCGCCCGGAGCCTAATTTGCATTGCATAGTCGTTCGCCACTGTAGCATATCGCCGAAATACTTGCTCGTGCGCAAGCCCTTGTTTACTCAAAACATATACTGCTTATAGAGACCCACCCCTCGTATATATTTGTTTCATACAGTTCCTTATTTACTACGCGCATGCTTTAAAATTCGTGACCGTGCTGACCATGTGACAATTTTAACCTTAATTTAGCACCGTGTTTGTGGCGTTTGTGCTACGCCCACTAAATTTTCTTATTTTTCATTGCTGTAACACAATTAACTACAATAAGCGAACAACAAAATCAATGCGATTGTACTTATTTGTTCCCTGGACTGCACACGAAAATTTGCGGGAGACGCAGCCTGACAGATCTCCAGCGCGTCGCCGGCGCTCCGCCGAAAACTATAGTAACGCGCGTCCATTGTTTTACCGGCGGGCGACTATGCAATGTAATTCTCGTACGGCGCGCAGCGAAACTCCGGCAGGTCGCCAGCGAGTCGCCGGCGAGCCGCTGGCAAACGACTATGCATACGGGTGTTAGAGATTCAGAAACATAGGACGCCCGCGAAAAACGTGAAGGAGTACTGTAAAACAAGAGACAGGAAAGACTATAGCACAACTGAGCCAAATAGCAAAGGAAAATGACAACTGGAGAGAATATACCCTATGTCCCAATAGGGAATAATAGGATTATTATTATTATTATTATTATGTTTATTATTATTATTATGTTATATTTAATAAAAGATTGAAACATCTAAATGTGTTTTATTTTGCAGTAAGTAACCTTTCATGTTAAGAAAAGAGCTTAATAATTTTCTTTTAAATTGAAAGTGTTGCATGACCAAAAATTACCCCCCCCCCTTCCCTCTTTTTTCTGAAACTTCTTGTCTACAGCGGCTATAATTTATTCTTGCACACCGGCGCCAAACCGTCTTGTTACGCCACTGTTCCAACTTTAAATGCCCAAACTAAATACGTCGTAAGCCATCAACGGCTACGAGTTGTTTCCGCTCAATTTTAAACTTGTTCTAACGCCACTTACAATGCTGCCAAGCTAGTGTCGTAAATATTAAGGTTTTGGTTGTAATTTCCAAGTGACCAGATCTTGTTTGTGTCGTTTTCTTAACAAAACTGCTAAGAAACAGCAATAAGTTTTAATTTACGATAAGTTAATTTGTAGGCATAATAAATGTTTTGGTTAATTACCATAGTTTTACCAAACATTTGAGAATATAACCTATAAGAAAATTGGCGGCATAACTACAAGTTCAGATCATTAAAATGAGATGGCCACTACTAACATTCCCATTCTTCGAAATTCTAGTTTTGGCCATGTAGACTGTTTTAGTAGTGGCCAGTTTAATTCCTATATGGGGCTAAGTACGTACTTTAGGGTTTATACATTTTTTCCGTTCACTTACAGTCAAAAATGGGAAAAATCAGGAAAACACGGAAGACGCCCTCCACCAGCAAAAAAAATTTTTCAATATACATCAGAGCAAGTAAGAGATGCACTTGCCGCTATAAAGGATGAAATGCCAGTTGCAACAGCCTATACATCGTATGGAGTTCCCAGGACTACTTTGCGGCATAAAATTGCTGGTGAAGCTACCGAATCTTATGGAAAGGTGGGACCTGATGCGGATCTGGGAACAGAAGTAGAAAATGATATCTGTACATGGATCAAAATCTGCTCGAGAATGGGGTTTCCAGTTGATAAGGACGGTTTAACATATTCCGTGAAAAAAATCGTAACGGAAAAACTATTAGAAACGCCATTTAAGCATAACTCTCCTAGAAAAACCTGGTGTAAATCCTTTATGGCTCGACATCCTGATATTTCTTTAAAGCAAGCGGAATATCTAGGGAAAGCAAGAGCAATAATCACAGAGGAAAGAATAAGAAAATGGTTCACTGAGACGTCGGCGTTACTAGGTAATGATGTAGAAGTTCTGCAATATCCTTCTCGCGTCTGGAACATGGATGAAACATCATTTTTCCTGAGCCCGAAAGGTCTTATTTTGGCCGAGAAAGGCAAACAAGTCTACGGAACATCATCAAATTCTGACAAGGAAAATATTACAACACTCTTAACAGTAAATGCTTCAGGGGAGATAGCACCATCCCTTACAATTTTCAAGTTTGATCGTCTTCCAGCTTCGTACATACATAAAGCACCAAAGGGTTACAGTTTAGGCAAGTCTGAAAACGGTTGGATGACCGCGAAAATGTTGTTCGAGTACTTCGCAAATGTCCTATACCCATTTTTTGTGGAAAAGGAATATGAATTTCCTGTTATAATATTTTTAGATGGACATTCATCTCATCTTAGTCTACAGTTAAACCAGTTTTGTAGAGAAAAAAAGAATAATAGTTGTGTGTCTTCTGGCAAACACAACACATATTCCTCAACCTCTGGATGTAGCTGTATTTTTTCCACTAAAATGTCAGTGGCGCAAAGCTGTGAAAAAATGGAGAATTGATCACGACGGTCGTGATATTAGCAAACCGGAGGTGCCACAAGTTTTAAATCAAATTATGCAAGAACATTCGTTCGAAGCGTCTATAACAAAAGGTTTTAAAAGATGTGGCCTGTATCCTTTCGAGCCAAATAATGTATACACAAAGTGCCTCATGCCATTAAAGCCTCCCAATGAAAGTAAGCCTAATACTCAAAACATTTGACATAACAAAAAATGTTCAGCCGGATTACCTTGAATATTTAGAGTCAAAAATTGATTCTACTGTAATGAAAGAATTTAGAAATTATTACGCACAAAAATTAAATCCAAGTGGTGATCTACAAGCATTGTATGAGGTGTGGATGAAATTTAAATCAGACAGTGAAATGTAACGACAAAAGTTTTAGCAGACGATACCATTATTAATTTCGAAAATGAAACAATAAGACTTTCCATTTCCGGAATTCGATATTCGAGATTTATCATGTATTCTTCATGAAAATAATGATGGGGTAGGCAATATAGAAGAAATGATACTAAAAAGCAATGAAACTGAAAATAATGATTGGGTAAGCAATACAGAAGAAATGCTAGCCAAAAGCATTGAAACTGAAAACAATGATGGGATTAGCAATATTGAAGAAATAATACCAAAAATCATTGAAACTGAAAATAATGATGGAATTAGAAATTATGAAGAAATAACACCAAAAAGTATTGAAACTGAAAATAATGATGGGATTAGCAATATTGAAGTAATAATACCAAAAAGCATTGAAACTGATAATAATGATGGGATTAGAAATTATGAAGAAATAACACCAAAAAGTATTGAAACTGAAAATAATGATGAGGTAAACAATACAGAAGAAATTATACCAAAAAGCAATAAAGCTGAAAATAATACTGGTGTAAATAATATAGCAAAATTGATACCAAAAACAATTAACTGTGATAACACGGAAATAAATAAATTAGGGGATATTACTAATCTTATTATCACTCAAGCAAAATCTGCAATAAGAGATGAGGTAATACAGATTAAAAGTGGTGGAGAATCGAAACCAAAATTAAATGAAAAAAACATAGAAAACCAAGAAACAGAGAACCAAACTTTTGGAAACCAAGAAATTAAAAAGCAGGTTTTTCAAAACAAAACAACAATCAATATTTTGAGCAATATAAAATTATGTCATGCACCGCATTCTGCAAATGGGACAAGAAAAATATACTGACATGCAAGAAAAAAATCAAAATATGGAACGACAAATTTTGGGCGATATTTTGGTTTTCCCCACACGGCTCACAACAGTTAAAAGAAAATTCAAAACAGTTCTTCCAAGTGTGTTAACTTCTGATCAGTGGGTAGCCATAACTGAAAAAAAGGAACAGGAAAAACAAGAATTGATAGATAAAAAAGAAGGAAGAAAGAAAGAGAAAAAGAGAAGAGAAAAGGCAGGAAAGTTTAGAAAGCAAACCACCACTAAAAAGAAAGCAAAACAAGCGACAGAAACGGACAAGGAAGAAGAACGAACTGAAGAGAGAAAAGACTGCGCAGATGTAGATTTTAACGAAAAAGAAGAAGAAACTAACATTTTGAAAAAACAGAACATATCCGATAGACTTACAGCCTGGTGTTTATGTAGTTGTAAAATATGAAGACAGATTTTACCCAGGAAAATTAGTATAAAGAGAAAGCAAAGGAAAGTTCTTGGTGTCTGCTATGACTAGAAGTGGACTGCGAGATTGGAAGTGGTCGGAGGAGAAGGACAAACTTTTGTATGACATGAAAGACATTAGGGAAATTATTACAATTCCAAAAAAGAAAAATGCACGGGGTGCATTTATGGTCCCTGAAATGGAAAAATACCAAGAAGTAAAATTGTTTTGAGTTAGTCTGATTTAACTGCTCTCCTAGTATTCGACCATAGCTAGGATAATCTTTTGATTTTTTATTATTGAGGTTTTATTTATAGAAATACTAGATAGATAAGTACCTACCTATATATTATTTTGTTTCTTCATGTACTTATTTTGACGCAAAATAAATGTATTTTTACGTATTGGCTGCCTTTTTATAAGCAACATGGCCAAAACTAAATCCACTGTTGGCCACTACTGGGGTAAAAGTGGCCAAAACCAGCGAAATTGTTATAAAATGATGTTACGATTCTTGTAGAAAAAGTCAATCATTCTATCCTTTTTTCACTTATGCTATATTAAAGTAGAAACTTCAAGGAAGACAGTGAACACAACACACAGCCGTGAAGTTAACTTATAGTATATGTTGTGAACGTGCACACCTAGAAAATCGCTTAAGATGGCCAAAACTGGGGTCAATACCCTATAGCATCGGTTCTCAACCGGTGGTACGCGGGCACATTTCAGGTGGTACGCAGTCATATATTAATAATAACAATAAAAACTGTTGAATGTGAAATGTGAATAACATTAATTTACAGTTACGATGCAACATTTCCGCGTTAAGAATACAATTCCTCCATCTGTGTTTTACATAGAATAGTGGCAGTTTTAGACGTACGTGAATAGGCTCCAGCTAGGTTGTTTTATACGCGTCATTAATTTTGGCTCGTCCGAGCGCAGTTATTGTCGCCCTGACGTGCAGTGTCAACGACTCCCGAGCCTCTGGCCGACCGAGCTGACCTTGACGCTACACAAACAACCCGAGTGACTCAATTCCTTCTCACACTCCTCACCCCCCGCCGCTCATCGCAACCATTCCACCCCGTCAGTTTTGTTTTGAAAGTGGCATGAGCTGGTGTCACGTTCTCTTGTGTTACTTTCTCACCCAGTAGTTTCATTATGATGCCAATGTTAGCTGTTTTTCGATTGTGTTCCATGAAGTGAAGTTTAGTTTTAGTTTTTAGTAGTAATTCAGCATTAGTTTTTAGTTTTTAGTCATAATGAAGCGATATTTGACTAACCCCTCCACCTCTAAGGACAGCCAAAAGAAGATTAAACCTCGGCCAAATCGTAAGTACGATGCAGCGTATTTACAGTTAGGATTTATAGTAAAACCTGGCACAGAAAATAACGATAATCCTATTCCACAATGTGTTGTATGTTCAGAAACACTTTCAAATCAGAGCATGAAGCCTTCCTTACTAAAGCGGCACCAGACTACTAAGCATCCCGATTTGGTTGACAAACCTATTGAATTTTTTCAAAGAAAATCTGAATTGTGTAAGAGAGGAAATCAGTGCATGGCAAAATTTATAAATATAGACAAAAAACTGGTCAAAGCATCGTACCTTGCCAGTTATAGAATAGCTAAAGAAGGGAAGCCTCATACAATTGGCGAGACACTTTTACTTCCGGTCGCTAAGGATATGGTCGAGGCAGTATTAGGCGAAAAGGCAGCAAAGCAAATTGAGAAAATTCCGTTGTCGAATGACACAGTAAAGAGGCGAATTGTTGAGATGTCTTCGAGTATTGAAGAACAGCTTTTACTTCAACTGCACGAATGTAATTATTTTGCACTGCAAGTAGACGAGAGCACAGACATAACAAATATGGCGCAGCTTCTTGTATTCATACGTTTTGATTATCAAAGTGAAGTAAAGGAAGAATTTTTATTTTGCAAACCTCTTGTATCAAACACTAAAGCTGAGGACATATTTAATGTCATAAATGAGTACTTTATGAAAGCGGGAATATCATGGTCTAAATGTGTTGGTTTGTGCACGGACGGAGCAAAAGCTATGTCGGGTCATTTAAGTGGATTAGGAGCAAGAATAAAAAAAGTTGCTCCAGAATGCCAAAGTACTCACTGCGTTATTCACCGAGAAGCTTTGGCTTCCAAGGGTATGCCTGCCAACCTTAAGTCTGTTTTAACGGATAGCGTGAAGGTCATTAATTTTATTAAGGCCAGGGCTCTTAATTCACGGCTTTTCTCTTTGATGTGTGAAGATATGGGTGAAAAATATCAAACTCTCCTCCTACATACCGAGGTTAGATGGTTGTCACGAGGCAAGATCCTAACTCGTCTATTTGAACTGAGGTCAGAAGTCTTTAGGTTTTTAAGTGAACAAAATCACGACATGAAACACTTGTTCAATGATGAAGAATGGCTATCACGATTGGCGTATTTGGCTGATATTTTTGATAGGCTTAATATCTTGAACATGGGACTTCAAGGGCCGAGTACAACAGTGTTCACTACCAACGATAAAATATCATCCTTCAAGAAAAAGTTGGTTCTGTTTCGCTCTCAAGCACAGGACAAGGATTTCTCTGCATTCCCTACTCTTGCATCATTTTTGGAAGAAAATGATATTTCTCTGAAGCCAGAAGTGACTGATGATATCACTAGTCATATGGAAGCCCTTCAAACGAGTTTTGATAACTATTTTAATCAAGATTTTTCTAAATATGAGTGGATTAGAAATCCATTTTCAGGGAAATTTCCTAGTCACTCAAAAGAGTGTTTCATCGACCTTATAAGTGACAGCTCAATGAAAGATGCGTTTAAAGAAAAATCTTTAATAGACTTTTGGATGGGGACCAAAACTGAATATCCATCAGTGTTCAAGCAAGCAATAATCTTTTTACTTCCATTTGTAACCTCGTACTTATGTGAATCGGGCTTTTCAGAACTGCTGTACATAAAAAATAAATACAGAAACCGCATTAGTGTTGAAGAGGACTTGTTCAGGGTGGAGCTTGTAATGGACTGTATGAATTTAATTTGGACAGTTGCAGGAATATCTTAGGGGTGCAGGAATTAAAAAGGGGTGCAAACCAACGGTCTCGTGCGGTCTCACACGAGATGATGTACCAAAAAAGACCTGGGGCCGTTGGTCAGCGTGACACAGTGAAACAAAAACTTCAAACTGTATGTTTATTGACTAGAATATTTTTCTATTTATACATATAAAAATACTGACGAAGTTTAATATTTGCCCTCGTTTCAGCTCGCATATGCACTTGCGTATTCAATTTCATAACAAACAACTAGCAGAGTGCAGAATTGCAGGCTATTCACCAGGTCATTCGAGCACTGATTGCATTACTGCTGACGCTTTGTTAAGCATTTTCCGTATGCAATATAATATGTTTGTGAAATAGACGCCTAATTAAATTAAAAGGATTAAAATTTATGTTTGGTTCCTAAACATTCTGCCGAGCGACAAAGGGCCGGGATGGTGTGGCTGAGGCTGTCTCTCCATCTTCTTCCTCAGGTGGCAGTGGTTGTACCCTGAAGCTCTCTGACGGGTCTGCATTTGGGCGTGGCTGCGGTTTCCTGTTCTTTCTCCAGTACTTCCATAATGTCCAGATGATACAAACTGATACCAAGATACCGATTGTAGTACCAGTGTTCACCATGATAGTATGTTGATGGTGCCACAATGGATATTCCTGATGTAGCTGCAACTCGTCTTCTTCTTCTTGTATGCGTTGAAAATGATCGGACGGTAGCAACACAGGTTCCTCCATTTGCAGTTGAGGGTGGGTGCTCGTATTCTGCAAAGTAGTGTTAATAGTTACTTGCATTGGTTTATTGAACCCAGCTACGACAGGAATAGTAGTGAATAGCTGAGTATGCAAAGTAGTCCGTTTGGTGTATATAGTACAATCTGGGGATATTTGGATTATGCCAACATCTTGAATCTTCACATCTTCTCGATTCCCGCTGCATTGTACTGCTGCTGTTGTGGGTTGATTGGGAATAAACAACCATGTATTCGCTGCGTACAGTTTCTTCCATACCAGTGTCTTAACTGTAAACTGATGGACCAAACATTTGATCTTGTTTAATCGTTGATAGATTTCGTCAATGATGCAATTAGGATTGTCTTCAATACTTCGAACGGCGGATGGCCTACATAGGTAAAGATGTTTTCCTATTGGCTCGATCTCCTTTAACTTGTCCTCTTGGATAGGTAGTAGCGACGTCGGATGGCTCTCCATGCTATTTCCTTCAGATGATGTTGCAGGTCTAACCGAGAGGGTTGTAAATCCTCGAAGTGGTTCGGTTGCTGCAACACTGGCTCCTTTGCTATTTCTGTAAAAGAGCTTTTGTGTTATTGTGTCGTTGACTATGTTACCAATTGGTTTGGAACATCCTGCCAACGTCCATCGGCTGCCTCTTCCTTTGGAGACGAACATTATATGAGTGAATACGATAATTAATATCACTCTCGCCGAGGTTAGCTGTTTTAGAGGATGCCGCATCGGTATTCCATATTGCGTGCTTTCGGTAAATTCCCTCGCAGACTTTAATAAGCCGTCTTCTTGATACCATCTTCTACGAGGGGCTAAGTGCTTAGCATTGTGTTTATTGTTTTCTGAACTTGTTGCTGTTAGTTCTTGAATCCACCTTCTATTAGGCGTAGAATATTTGGTTTCGGATTTTTCATTTTCTGAATTCCTGGCTGCTGCCATTTCTAGGTTCCACCCTACACCGGGTGCTAAGTATTTAGCGAACTCGCAGGTTTGCTCGCTTGCTGCATTTCTTGATGCCATTTCTTGATGCCATCCTCCACTAGGTGCTAAATGTTTAGAGAACTCGGAGGGTTGCTCGTGTACTGCAATTCTTGCCGCTGTGTCTTGTTGCCACCCTCGACTAGGTGCTACGTGTTTGGTGCATCCTGCATCCCCTGCCGACAAGTCTTGGTGCCGCTCTCCACCGGGTGTCAAGGTTTTAATGGTGTCGGAGGGTTTTCCATCTTCTGCAGTTATTGCTGTAACTTCTGGGCTCCGTCCATTACCGAGGGTCAAGTTTTTAGTGAGCTCGGAGGTGTTGTTGTTAGCAGCAGTTATTGCTGCAGCTTCTTGGCTCCATCCATCGCTAGGAGCTGCTGTCGAAGCATCTGGAGGAGTTCCAACGATTTTTTCGTGGCCTGCAATTTCTGGACTGCATCCACTGCTTGGAGCTGCTGTAGGAGTTTCAACGATTTGTTCGTGGCCTGCAATTTCCTTTCCTTTCTGTCCATCGACTTTGTGAATGGGAACTTCCTGAATGGAGACTTTGTGAACGAGGACTTCATGAATGAGGACTTTGGAAACTCCATGCACTTGGTGATTTTCTTGCGAATGATAAGATGCTATTTTTTCACATTCGATGATAACAGGATGTTGAACTTCCGTATTCTTTATATTGGCAGCTGCTATTGCTCGTTCTTCCGCTGTAGGATCGGTTGTTGATATTTTCTTCACCTGCTGGATTGTTACTCCTGGGATGGATCCATTTGATGCGGGATGAATCTCCTTGACTGTCTCAATAACTTTTTCCTTGCATTTCCCTGGGCAAAAGTGTCTGGAGTTATATTTTCCTGTAGGCTTGAAGCAGTTTGAACATAACTTTTTATTCTTTATGAAGTCCCAACGTTCGGATATATTTAGATTGCTGAATTTTGGGCAGGATTTAATGCTGTGTGATCCTCCGCAGTGGAAGCACGATATGTCAGCAGTGTGGTACGTCTTCACTGCCCACCGATCCTGGTGACTTTCCCATGGTTTCCCAATTCCTTGTTTTCTGGGTTCGAGTTTGTTCCGTCTTTGTACAGCTTCCAGCGACTGAAATCTTGTTTCTAAGAAATTCAGTAGCTGCTCGAATTTTTGCACTTCTCTTGGTGCCGTTAGTGACTGCTCATACAGTCTGTTGGTTTCCTTGTCCAACTTCCGTGTCACTATATGACACATGATAGGCCCCCATGTGGCCGTTTCAATTCCTAAGTTCTCAATTGCTCTTAGGCATTCTGCAGTCGTGTCAAGGAGTTTCTTGATCCCTTCTGCAGATTCGTTCGACAGGGTTGCCTGGTTGACTATGTCATCTACATACTTCGCAAGTAGCAGCCTGGTGTTGTCGTATCTGTTCCTTATAATGAACCATGCAGACTCGTAATTGGCTTCAGTTGCCTCCAGGTGTTGCACTAACTTGCTGGCTTCCCCTCGTAACTGTGACTTTAAGTAATGCATTTTTTCCGCCTTACTTAGTCGTGAATTTTCATGAACAATTCTTCGGAAAATATCATGAAAGCTAGGCCATGCTTCGTAGGTCCCTTCAAAAACTGGAATTTTGAGAGCAGGTAACACTATATTCGCATGACTGTTTTCCTTGACACTTTGAACATCTTCATCCTGGATGTGCTGGAACAGGAGCATAATTATTTCGTTGACCATCTTCTTGGTCTCGTGGAACTCCTTGTCGTCGTAGCTACCGTGGGATAATATCTCCTCATTTAGAGCTCTGATGTCATCCCAATCATCCTTGATGTTCTTAATGTTGTATTCGTAATACCTTTTACTGCATTCCTCATTCAACCTATTACAGACTTCCTGAATGTCGCTTTGGAGTGAATTCACCTTGATCTGTAGCCTTCTTATTCGAAACTGTCCCTCCTTGTCAGCACGTGCGGTCGTATCTTCTTTTGCTCCAGCTGGCTGCTGTGAACTTTCACCTAGTGTGGCTAGATTTTCTTCGCACTTGTCGAGCAGGGCAACCCCTTCATTGTAAACGTCTTTGGTTTGCTGAAAAATTTTTTTTTTAAAATAAGGGTGTTCTTCCTCGACTTCCTTCGCCAGGTCTGAATGGTTGGCCTCAAATTCTTCCCAAAGTTGTTTTAGGGTGGATCTGCGAGCGGTGATATATGCTGCATTTTTTCTTGATGGGCCATCCTTCCTCACGTTGATAATCTGCCTGCGAATGGATTCTGCTAAATCTTCTTGGGTTGTGAAAATCTCCCGTCGCTGCGCCATCGTAACGGTCTTGTTCGATGAGGGCTGGTACGTTTTAAGGGATTACTGGACCAAATGCTAGGGGCAGGAACGTTGAAAGGCTCGAAATATCAGATACTAGGGGCAGGAACGTTTTAATGGCTCGAAGGATCAAAATGTTCAGGGTGGAGCTTGTAATGGACTGTATTAATTTAATTTGGACAGTTGCAGGAATATCTTAGGGGTGCAGGAATTAAAAAGGGGTGCAAACCAACGGTCTCGAGCGGTCTCACACGAGATGATGTACCAAAAAAGACCTGGGGCCGTTGGTCAGCGTGACACAGTGAAACAAAAACTTCAAACTGTATGTTTATTGACTAGAATATTTTTCTATTTATACATATAAAAATACTGACGAAGTTTAATATTTGCCCTCGTTTCAGCTCGCATATGCACTTGCGTATTCAATTTCATAACAAACAACTAGCAGAGTGCAGAATTGCAGGCTATTCACCAGGTCATTCGAGCACTGATTGCATTACTGCTGACGCTTTGTTAAGCATTTTCCGTATGCAATATAATATGTTTGTCAAATAGACGCCTAATTAAATTAAAAGGATTAAAATTTATGTTTGGTTCCTAAACAGGACTTAAGAATCAAGTTGAGCTCAATCAACCCAGATATAGAAAATTTGGTCAATGACAAACAACAACAAAGAGCTCATTAGGATCTGTTTAAATTTAAATGACTGTGTTCAATGAACTAATTTAAGATTGTTTTTAATGTATGATACATTTTATTTTGTATCTAAGTAAATTCTATGTACATACATACAGTTGTAGAATGCATTTTTATTTTCCTAAACATGACCAAATGTAAATTATATGTAATTATATATTATATATAAATAAATAAATAAAAATAAAAATATATATAAGGTGGTACGTCAAAATCTCTGAAAATTTCAAGTGGTACGTGGTTACTAAAAGGTTGAGAACCGCTGCCCTATAGTATTACTTATAAAATTCTGGCACACTTTACGACATACCTGATAGCTACCTGTTGCAAAAAATCTCAAAGCTATATACAATTTTAAAATTGGTGGGATTGGAACTCCACGATTGTTTCCATTTTCAATCTGTGGATACCGTAGAAGCATACAACTTGGGACAGTGTATATAATTTGGGACAAACGTTAAATTTTCCGCTAATGTGGGCATGGCCATATATGTGTACAGTTTAGAAGTGTAATAAAAATAAATGTTGGTGCGACAGAGTGCAAGGTCAATGATAATTGCCAACCAAAACTTGACAGCTGCGTATTTTGATTTTTAAAAAATTGAAATAAGGTACACCGGAGTAAGTGGAAATTTGGGGCAAGTGGAACCAAGCTTATTCTGCTAAAACCAAATTTTCTAAAGTGGCTCCACCTATTGCATACTAACCTATCTACATCATTTTGATGCTCTGTGGTACATGTACAGTAGGGTGGGGCGAAAAAATGAAAATCAAAATTTTGAATAGCACTACATCTCAAAACTTGTCTTTGAATGTAAAGGTAAACCACAATTTTTTTCAGATTTTTTAAACATCATCTTTTGCCTTGACCTTGAATTATATACTATGCATCAAAATATTGTCTTATGTTATTAAAATCAGATAATGGTTATAATATGCAGAGCTGTGCAATCTAAGGGATATATTGCGAAACACAAAACATATCTATGAAAAGGAAAAACAGGTAGCGCTATTATTAATAGATTTCTAACTACTTAAGCTCAAAATATATCGACACCTAACCGCTGACAGTTCACTCTGGTTCATGCGATTGTGTGATTCGTTAGTTATTTCTTGAAAAAATACAGTAGAAATGTTGTGTCTTTATGGTTAAAGTTCGTGTGGCTTAGTGATTACAATACTACGTACGACCTTTTATAATAATATGTATTATATAGTAATGTAAAGAAGTTGATTTTGCATTTGCAGGTAAAAATGTCAACCCCAACTAAAAGTCAAGTTAATGATATAATTATTAGTGTGTCTAAATACTTCAGTGGTAATGTTTTGCCGACTTACGAAGACGTTTTTAAGTGTTACTTGTGGTTAAGACATAAACTTAAACAACATTTAAAATAGGAACCGACAATTCCAGAAATATCAAACGTCTTAACATTAAAATGTAGACAAATTTGGAAAAGAAGCCACTTTCTGATCCTTGCATTAATTCTCTCATTCAGTAATAGCATAGTAATCATATGCGCTTGATGAATCAACCAAAAAGTAAATTGAATAGTGATACATACAAAGATTCTACAATTCAGTTATTTGATATTGCTGCCTGCAAATGCGATTTCACGATCACTACCACTACGTGCAAGTGTGAAAAGACCAACGGACTTTAAGAAAAATGTTCGTTGGGCACGTTGATTCTGTATTTCAAAAAAATTATCTCTTCGCAAGGATATAAAAGTTAAAAATACTACGGTACGTGGTGCTGACTCAAATTGGGAGAATGCATCAAACAGTGACAATGAATTGCATGAAATAAATGTATCTGAGCCTGCGCCAAAATATCAGCGGATTGACGAAGACGATCACGAACATTTTAATCAGACTGGAATTTCAACATCGTCAACAATACCAACTGCAATATCTAAACAGCCTCAAATAATAATGAATTACCCACATTGGCCAAAACATGTGACAGAATTGAGGTTTCGAATAGATGAACCACTACAGCAATCACCTCTGCCGTTTTACAAGATGTAGGAATGATTATGAAAGAGGACACATCGAGGTTAATTGATAACAGTAAAGTCCAAAGGGAGAGAGTAAAATCTCGTGTTGCATTAAACGAAACAATGAGGGCAAAGTAGTCACTGCTCTATTTTTCGACGGTAGAGACAAGACATTGGTAATGGAACATAATGGAAGTAAGCACCATCTTCGAACTATCGTACAAGAACATCTGGCATTGATTGAAGAACCAGGACCACATTATTTAGGACATGTTACACCATCTTCGGTATCTGAGGAGAAATAGGACTGAGGCGTATTCTTAAAGCTCGACAAGCCAAAGACAATCATTATTGTACAAAACTAATCAAAATTCCGGCGCTTAATTTCGCTGCCACTAACTACATTGACATGATTAACTGGCAGACACCTAAAATAACTGAACTTCCCACTTGAAAAAATATCTTTGATGAAGATCTAAATTTTCTTATTGAGCAAGAGCAGACACCGGTAGTACACTTTTCAAGATTTTTCTGCCACACACAATCAGTGGAACGATGTGTAAAGTTAATAACCGAGGCTAGCACATCTGTCGTAGGACCTGACTCAAGAGATGGTTTCATCCGAGCCAGAATGAAATCAAGACAAGATCTGCGAAGTTTTGAAAATAAATCAAATTTTCAAGACATTTGAAGGTTTTTCGAGTTGATGTAGTATGGTCCAATTTTACATGTTTTTATATTTTTGCGTTTATTTCAATTTAATGTAATAAAATTAATTTGAAAAATGTATTTGTGCTTATTCACGTGTGTCTAAACTAGCATGAACCATCAGCATTGCATCGTAATTCGGGCAAAATATTTAGAGGCAAGTTGGAGGCAGAAAACATTTTGCAAATTGAACGAGTTTTTGCACATACATTACTCACACCAATAGGCAACTTTTGACGGGTAATGCGTTATAAAAAAAATTAAAAACATTTTTTAGCCATTTTTCGCCCCACCCTAATGTACAGTGCCTATATAAGGACAGTGTGGTCAATTTTGGTCCTGTTTCTGATTGGTTGTTTTAAAATCCGCCATTAAGAGTCGTTTTACGAAATTACACATAGTCACACAAAAGCGCTCCGAGGTCCTTTATTATTGAAACTAGCCCCAATATGAAGTGGAATGAAATAATCCTCTTAAAATTCTACAGTGTTCTGTGTAACCGGATGCCGAATTTTCGTTTGCATAAGTAAATGTCAACGAGTTAAAGTAAAATGCTTTTTGCGAAAATTGCGCATTAGTCCAAATCAAAAACTATAATGAACTATATAAATGTCTTAATGCCAAAGATTATTGCATCAAATTAAATAGAATTTATGGGCTACGTAACACTGAATATTCTATTCCTCTAAATTAACTGGTGGAATAAATACAACGGTTTGATTATGAATATATAAAAAAAAGTTTTGTTGAGTTTTTGTACGTAATCTCTGTGTCGATCAACGCAAAATGTTGTCAATTTTCGTTTCCTATGTACAAAAACACAATAAAGAAGATAAAAAAGGCCACCTTGACTTATATTCCAATATTAGGTTGCTCGTTGACGAGGATTTTTAATCGCTGGCAGCGATTCCTTACGTTTCACATCATCTCTTGCCGTTTAACCCTGTTTAAGTAATATTACTGACATTCTTGTAAAATTAATGTTACATTGCACATTTGACCACCTCATACTGCACAAACTTTCGCGATCGTGGGTATACAGCGCTCTGCAAAGCATCTCCAAATTTCACATATGTCCAGTCCATATAAAATGACGTTTATGTCACAATTTAACAGGGTGTCGTTTGTCTTACAATTTAGCAGGCCGTGCACAGAACAATACCTAAGGGCGTGGCTGGTTGTTGTACAGACGACTCTTAGGGCCGGTTTTTCAATCGTGGTTTAACTCTCCGTTCACGTGAACTCCGTTTAAACGTTGATCCGAGTTCAGTTCTGTTTCTGTTTTTCAATAGAGGGATGTCCACGGTTCAACGGAACGCAGTTCAGAATCTAGTCAGTTTCACAACCAGCTTGCGCATCTAACTTCACATCGAAATTCGCGAAACGGGAACCAATCACAGTGGTGCTTTTACTCATCACCGCGACTGCGTAGCGTGGGCCTTCGATCCACTTCCTATCAGGCGTGTCTTACGTGGTGTTTACTGTTGAGTTGTTTGTGTCAGAGACAAGCTAAGACCAGACAGGTCAAAAGATAGGCCAGACAAGGAAACAGAAATTCATGCGCTGTCTGCTTATGGCTGTTTATTGAATTACGTTCATGCGCCGGTTATGCGCGTTTTCGTCTACTTCATGTTGTAAAGAAATATCTGCTGATGCTCGTTCATGCGTCGCCGGCCGCCATTGAGGTCAATTGAGGTTATATGGCTGTTTACAACGGAATTATTTTTTTTTGTGAATTTTGTGTTTAATTACGAACATTATCGTTAAAGGTAAGCAATTTATTTGTACTATGTGAAATCAAGTACGAGTGCTTATTTTTCTATGTATTCATTTTAGGTGAGAATTGTGAGAAATTTCAACGTCGAAAAAAACTTGCTAATTACAACTGGCCCAAGCGTGCCCAAGCCCAACAGTTCGGATTATGGTAATTTCACCATTACTACTACACCATTTATTTTTTTCGACTCGTCTTAATTAAGAACATTATCGTTAAAGGTAAGCAATTTATTTGTACTATGTGAAATCAAGTAGGAGTACTTATTTTCCTATGTATTCATTTTAGGTGACAATTGTGAGAAACCTCAAAGCTGCCTCAAAGTCGTAAACAACTTGTTGCCCGCTGCTGAGCTATTTACAACTGGCCCAAGCCCAACAATTTTAATTGCCACCATGGAGTTTGGATTTGGGGTAATTACACCATCTCTTCAGTACCTACACCATTAATTTTTTCATTTTGACTTTTGCGGGTACAACAATGGGTACTCGATTATGAATCTCCACTGTAAATATGTATATATCTATGTAGATAATAGTAATAGTTTTGTGTGGTTGCATATCAAAGATACTCAAAATGGGACCTTATTGTAAGTATAAATGCTTTGCGACAGCAAATATTTTGCTCCACCATCTATGAATAGTAAACGGTTTTTTTCTTTTCCGACAAATGCCGAAAAACGTAAGACATGGTTTGATGCAATGAAAACATTTGACTTGGAACGTTCATGTAGAAAAACTGTGTAAAAAGCTAAATCCACTAATAGGTGCCTTGAGAAGAGTGGCAAATTACCTTCCTTTAAACACCCGAAAAAGCATTTATTATTCATTCATAGTGTCTAATATTAGCTACCTACTGGGAATATGGGGTAATACTACAGAAAACAACAAAACAAGAATACAAAGAATGCAGAGTAAAGCACTAAAAAACACTTAACAAGTTACACCCTAGAACACCGACAGCAACTATACATCAGAAAGAGATGCTTGTAAAAACAAGACTAGAATTTGATCTAATAACCACAATACACAATAGTCAACAAAACCAAGAAATCAAATATTAAAATTGACACAAACAAGCAAGTACATAATCACCAAACAAAAAACAGAAAAAATCTTCACCTCCGATGTCAAAGAACGAACACAGGCAAAAATAGAATAACGTACATAGGCACCAAGCTGTACAATAAGATACCAGAAACATTAAAAGAGATAAAACTAGAACGGAAATTCAAAAAAGAGCTAAAACTGTTCCTGTTAAGAAATCAGCACATATAATAAGTACCTAAATATATAGGAGTAGCATATGTAAATATAGGATGTAATAGTTAAGTGGTTAGAATAACGGAATAAGTTACCTAGTGATAAATAATAAACAATTAAGTACAAAAATGTTACCTTTAGTCTTAAGAATACATAGTTATATATACTTAGCAATAAGTTAAAATTACTCCTAATTATTACCAAAATGCACTTTGGGTCCAAAAGCATTTAATAAACCAATTAAATACTTCTGTAAAAGTGTAGGTAATGTTAGATGGAATTAAATAAAAATAAATATCTATAAGCCAAATGGATACCTATTGCATACTTGTTGTATCTTTAAGACGCTTGTGTTATGCTTTAATAATTATTTTGCCTTATTTCTGTATCTCTGCGAAGATCACTTTGATCTTTCCTGTTTTACAGGAACTGATAAAAATTTTTTAAACAAATTTGCAAAACAACCATTTTTGTAAAAGAATTACCTGCTCACAGCTCTGTGACAGAAATAGAAAATTGTGAAAAAGTAGACGATTTATTAGGCCAAACCATAGAAAACAGCTGTAATGTCGATCATTTAAATAATAATAATAATGTGAAACGTAAGTTCCCTTTTATATCTGAACAAAATAGTAAAAAAGCCAGACGAAATATTTAAAAAAATATAGATTGCCCATTAAAGCAGTTGACACGAGAAAAAAAAATTATAATTTTAATAGGAAACAGGCTTCCCGTATTTCTAGGACAAATTAAAAGCCCTTTACAATTTGTCAACAACCGATTTTTTTACAGCAGTAGAAAACAATTTAGATAAAGCCGGAGCCCTGTTTTTGAAGTCCCAGTTTATCAATTGCCAAAACAAGAAACCTTCTTGGACGACAGAAAATAAAGTTTTTGCTTTGGCTATATATAAACGAGGACCAAAATGTTACCGGTTTCTAAGATTTTTGAAACTACCCTCAAAATCGACCTTACAAAAATTTTTGCGGCAGGTTCCATTCCAGGCGGGGATTAAAGAAGCCATGTTAAATAAACTAAAACAAAGAGTCAATAAAATGCCCCGTTTGGACAGATATTGTAGCCTAATTTTTGACGAAATTAAATTGTCAGAAGGTGTGAGCTATTGCCATCTTTCAGATTCGTTTATTGGTTACGTGGACTTGGGATCATTAGGTCGTAAAAACGTGTTGGCGGATCATGCTTTAGTTTTCATGATACAGGGTTTAAGAAAAAGTTGGCGGCAGCCAATAGCATTTTACTTCACCAAAGACACGGTTAAAACCAATGACTTAAAACAATTAATCTGCGAAATTATTCCTGCTTTGCAAAACATTGGACTAAACGTTGCATGCACTATTTGTGATCAAGGTTCAACAAACAGATCTGCCATAAAACAGCTTATTAAGGAAACTCAGAGTAAGACTGAAAAAATGCAAATTTATAATGATCCGTTTTTTGTCATAAATAATGTTAAAATTTTTACTTTTTTCGATACACCTCATCTTTTGAAAAACACTAGAAACGCGTTGTTAGAAAATAATATTAAATTTCAAGATAGCAAAAAAACATGGCGAACTGCGAAATTTCAAGATTTAATTAATGCATATGAGTTTGATGCTACAAAACGTTTCCAAACTTTGCATAAAATAAAACGTCCGTATTTGGTTGGTTTGCAGAAAAATAGTTTATTAAAAATGAAAGTAAGCATAGCTGCCAAAACACTAGGCAATACTATGGCAGTTGGAATAGAATCCTTGGTCACAAGTAACAAAGTGCATCCGTCAGCAATAGATACGGCTGAACTCGTTAGCAATATGAACAAATTGTTTGATAGTTTCAATGGGATGACAATGTTCCCTTCAAACGGGATTAATTTACGCTGTAGTATATCTCAAAATAGTAGCCACGAAAAATTTTGGCAAGAAATGCTACTTTCATTGACAGTTGGAGTTTCGAAAAAAATTCTGGCTCATTTTCATCTGTTCAAAAAAAAACATGTAAAGAGGGCTGGATAAATAATATTAGAGCCATTCGCGGGCTTTGGAAAGAGCTACGCGCTGTTGGATTTATTTATTTGCAACCAAGAACTATAACACAAGATAATTTAGAAAATCTTTTTGGCATTATACGTCAAAGTGGGGCGCAGAACATAAATCCAACATGTTTTCAGTTCCAACCAGCCCTTAAAACAAATATTGTAAATAATCTTGTTTCAAATCACGAATCAAGCAGCAATTGCGAAGACACACGCAGTCGGAGGGTCTTTTGGACAATCTCCGCACTTTTTTAAGTGAAAACAACGAGGCATTTGCTAAACCACTAATTCAAAATGATGCCAATGAGTTTTTTCAAATTAACATTGCAAGTATGCAAAATATCGATCTTAAAGATTAAGAGTTTGATACACATGCCATGTCTTACGTTGCTGGCTATTTGTCTAAAAAAGTGATCACACTATTAAAAATTGAATGTAATGATTGTAAGGCCTCATTTCAGTGCGATGAGATGCAACCACACCACACATTCAATATGTTTAAGGAATATGACTCCAAACAAAGACTGATATACGTCAAGAAAGATTTAATATTTTGTTTAGCAAAAATGTATGATTTGATATATTTATTTTTAAAAGAAGCTAGTCATAGCATTAATATAAAGCAAAAAATTGTTTCTGTTCTGTTGGTGCAATTGGATTTTAGCTGGTTCCACTGTACTATGCACAGAAATGAAATTAAAAAATGCTTTTTGCACAAGGCTTTCCTTTTAATTTCAAATAAATATTATACAGAACAGATAAACAAAAGGGAATGGGAAGCGCGACAAAAAAAATTCAAAGAGCACTCCAGAAAACAAATCTATGATTATTTTAAAATTTATACTTTTGTATCTGATGTTTTTTTGTTACTAACATATATTTGTTATGTACATATGTTGATATTTTTTATAGTTTTGACCATTTTACTTCCTTTTACTACTATAAAGGAAGTATTGGATTCACCCCAAAAATTCGAAATTGAGTTTTCAACAGATCTTCACGTTTTAGAGTCCCCTGATCCCAAAAAACATATTTTTTTTCATTGGTCTGTGTGTCTGTCTGTGTGTCTGTGTGTCTGTCTGTCTGTGAACAGAATATCTCAAAAACGAAAAGAGGTATGGCATTGAAACTTCATATATAAGTTTTGTGTACTATGTAGATGAGACAGCAAGCTTTTGAAGAAAATCGCATAACCGGAAGTAGGTGTTTACTCTTGTGATTTTTCAGTTTTTTTCGATTTTTTCAAAAACGGCTCTAACGATTTTTTTTAAACTTTACATTTTTCTTACATTTTTAATGTGTATTGATGTGAGATAGGTGATTTTCCAGTTGAATACTTCTAAAGTGGGTTTCTTTTGTTTTTTTTTTTTCTATTTTTTTTATTAACTCCTATTTTAAATAAAACACCCGGTATATTATTACATTTTTGAATTCACCTTAAAATTCTAGAGAAAATTTGTCTCTTCAACTAACACTCGATTTTGTACCGTTTTTGTAGAATTTGTAATTTTTGAAAATTTTTAACAAATGGTTAAAAATTAAAAATGAAATTTTTGACTAATTATAAGATCACTGTAAAAGGAAGTTGTGTGCGTGTATCACACCAGATTTTTTTCTTTATTTTAATTTTAATGTTTTATTTTTGTATTTATTTGACATTATTGTGATTTATTTTGAAAGTTAGTTTTAACTTGTTGTTTTTTTACTTATATTGATTTTTTTATTATTTTAGAGTTTAGCAATTTTTAAAGTTTTTTTATTTTTTTAGTATGTATTAGATATCTTAATATTTTAGTTATTTTAGAGTTTTACGATTTTTGAAAGACTTTTTTCTTGTTTATCTATTTTATTTCTATTTGACATTATGCTGATTTATTTTTAGTTTTAAGTATTGATATTAAATTTTATTATGCACAAACTGCCCACTGTGATTCATGTCTGTTTTGTGATTACCTACTTATTGTGCAATTTTAATTATATTTTTTATTCTGTTTGTACGTTTTATTTTAAAATAAATTGTTGCTACTAGCTATGTAACTGTTTTGTATTACCTAACCTGACTCAACCATTATAACAGATCAAACAATATAAATTTAAACCCGATTTTACATTTATTTGTATTTGCCGCGTTTTTTCGGTTAGTACCAGCAGACGCTAAGGGTGCGCTGCTGTCGCTAGTTGACAGAAAATTAGAGGGGATTGACCTGTCTGGTCTTAGCACGGCCAACTAAATTACTATGGCCTGCACATAGGGAATAGAGTCCCTGTATAATATTATGTTACTATATACAGGGACTCTAATAGGGAACACCAGCTGTGGCCATCTATTGTGAGAATTTACAAGCATTTTGGTGTGTTTCTTAGCTCAAATGTCAAAATTTTACGTTTAAAAATTAAAAGGTTAGCTGCACTGCACCGGGAAATCTCAGTGTATTGTTTTGTTGAAATTTAAGGCAATTTCCATGGTGGAGAATAACGTGGTGTGCTAGACGGCCGACCCAAATTCGTCGTGTTTGCGCAGTGAAGTCAGTATCTAAGAGAATCTTGAGGCCGTCAATTTAGCGAGTACACGTTGTGTTTAGTTTTTTAATAGTAATAATGCCGTCCTGTGCCGTTTCGAGTTGTAAGAATGACAATAAAAAACTAAGGGTGCCGAAATAAAATATTTCGGGTTTCCAAAGGATGCTGGTGTAGCGAAAAGGTCGATAACCCCCTGTAAGCAGAAAGCTAAAATTAACCTCAAAAATGGTAAATCGAAAATATTTGGTTTAATTTGTATTTAATGTATGCTATTTGCTTCACATACAGCTTATATATGTTCAATACACTACGCGAGTAATGCTTACGAAGTACCTCTGAAGCACCAATTGTTGAATTACACTTCAAAAACAGCAAGATTTTTGAGACAAGATGCTGTACCCTCGTTGGAATTCCCAAACACCTTCCAACCATGCCTCCAAGTGTCTCCAAACATTCTAGTAATGAAAAGGAAGCGAAAGTTGGACGAACGTGTAGAGCGAGCCGGTAAATAGGAACGACGGGCTGCAGTAGAGGAAATTTTAGCTACGGTGATGGATTGTGATGAAATAAGTAACATCACAGAGAATCTGGTCAGGTCAGAGACTCTGATGGGTGATGGTGCATCGAGCTTACCTGACATCTCAAGCTAGTAAGGAAAAACGTATGCAGGAGGGACTGTCTCTTCTTAGCATATAGTACATAAATTAAATAGATTTTGATCTGTGATGGTCTAAATCATCCACTTCCACAAATACGAATTAATAAGACGTGTATTGTTTGCAGTTGCGGTTGTCTATTGGAGAAGGAAACCCTCAAGGCTATGATCTTATTTCTGGAGAAGGAACTCGAAGAACGCTGACTTAGCGTGAGAGAAGAAAGCTTCGGAAGAGAGTGCAGCAGAGAAGATCCGGAAGGTACTGGGAAAAATCTTCACGCCTGGGCAATCATGTTCTTGCATCCAGAAAGGAAAAAAGCTAAGTGATCTTCAGAAGAAATTGCTGCAGCGATATCATTGAGAAGCGTAAGCCCAGAGCTTATCAATGTTTGAGATCTCACGGGTACCTATTCGCTGCCTTATCAACTTTACGCTCTTGAACTTGAGTCAGGCAACCTTGGATGATGTGATAACTTTAATGAAGACTAAAGGTGAATACATGAGTACCTTAGAGCGCTTAACGGTTTTGTCGTTTGATGAGATTTACATATCCAATCAAATTTGTATAGACAAGACAAATGAGCAGAAGCTAGATCCTCACAAAACTTGTCAGACAGTGATGCCTCGCGGATTGGTCGGAAACTGGAAACAGCCCAGTTTTGTAAATACGATCAAAAAATGACGAAGAATATCATTGATGAAATTGCAACCAAAATGTACAATGCTGGCTTCCCTGTTGTATCGATTACTAGTGATATGGGTCCAGGAAATGTTGGTTTTTGGTCGGAACTCGGAGTTGGACACGACCAACAGTGTTTTTGCTCGCATCGTTACGATCTATCAATGAACATTTTTGTCTTCGCTGACGCCCCTCGTCTGTTGAAGCTTCTGAGGAATCCTCTTTTAGATCAACGTTCAATAATGACAACAGAATTATTGACAAATCCTGTTTTGAAAAGTTATTGTCAGTAACTAACGCAGAACTTACAATCACGTATAAAGTCAATCAATATCACTTGAACGTGACTGGCAGTCAAAGACAAAAAGTTGCGCCTGCATGCCAACTATTATCAAAAAACTTTTGACTATTGCGGTAACTTAATCAACGGTTGGTTTGATTTGTTTAATACGTCCATCAAGTACGATTGTAAAAACCATGCATGTGAAGTTGATATTGAAAAACAAATCGCACTTCTCGATGAGGTTAATTCCACCATTTCGCGTTTGCGGATCGGAAAACACAAAGGACTTGTTCCATTCCAAAAGGGCATGTTACTGAGCAACCGGTCATTGTTAAGTGTGTATGTTTATCTCAAGATGATATCGTAAGACAACTGAAATTAATTGAAACAAACTTGAACGGCCAACTTGTGAACGAAAAAATATTAAAACAAAAAATTGTAGTAAATAACAAAATTTTAAATATCCTCCATATTAACATTAGAAGTATAAATAAGAATATAGACCAGTTGTTTATATTAATTGAACAATTTAATATTTCATGATGTCATAATATTAACGGAATGCTTTCAGACAGCAAACTCTTTATTGTAGAAAATTCTAATCTGTTTTGTAGCATATAACCTGTAGTCTCTCCTTTTTAATGTAGATATTAGCTGAAAGTTGTGACTTCTCTTTATTTTAGAATTAAATTTGTATAATCTAGCCCTTTTATATGTAAATGTATTTTTTCTACGATCGTGTCAAAATGACAACTTTTTGCACAGTTTCTAGTGTCAAAAGTGACGTTTATAGCACTCTTAATATTAGTGCTCGAATTACGTCTTTTTAACACGTTGCCATTGGAGGAGTGTTTTAATAATTTATTAAAACACGCTCTGCCGTAAGTTTGAATATCAACATAACCTAGAATATCTAACACAATGTGACGAAAAAAGTATCACCAAACTAAGTTTTTATATTTCTATTACGATCATAGAAAAAATAGCGTATGATGCACGTGTATAAGATCCATTAAAGGACTGGCGACGTTGAAAGCACTCCGCTCGCGCGTTGTGCTTTAAAACTCGTCGCACGTGCTTTAAAAGTGTACTTATACACTAGTATCATAATATACTATAAAAATGTAATTTAAAAATGTGTATTTTAGTTCTATTTGAATATTATATAGAAATACTACTCTCTGATACATACAAGTACTCCAACACCTAGGTACCTACCTATCGTATGTATTTCATATTGTATATATATTGTGTATGTATATTTTGTATCTTTTTTTGTATGTAAATAAATTATCTATCTAAAATCAAAGTACGATTTAGAGTAGATACTCATGTACCATCTAAATCAGGACGTAGTTGAGAACTTATTTTCTTATGTTAGCGGAATGGGCTGTCAAAACGACCACCCCACTGCCCTTGATATTAAATATCACTTACGATTGTATATTTTAGGCAAACATTCCGCTGTAATTTTTACAGTTAATAAAAATGCACAAGAAGGTTCCGAGACATGTCTAGCCACCCCTCTACAACTTGATGAGGAAAAGAACTGTATTACTCACGATATGTTGGCCTCTAACGTGGATGAAAAGGAGCAGTCAGAATCAACGTTATTAGAAGAAGAATTCCAACTGTCTTCAGGATTCTTGTTGAGCGACATATTTCTTAGCACAACATTCAGACAGAAAACGTCAAAATTTAATCGGCTAATTTAATGCACTTGGGATATTACTGTTGATAATTTAAAACAGGGAATTTATAATTTTTTTCTATAGCACATGTTAAAGTGTGCTTTTATCAACTCAAAACAAAAGGTCAAGTTTTACTTTAACAGAAGGGTAGATAAAGTAGCACTTTAACATCAAGGATAGATAAAGTAATTTAATTTTCTAACTTGTTTAAATTAAATATTACAGCTTCGTATTATCGTAGCAACCCAATCTAGCTACTGACATTTTGAAATGTGATTGACTGTCATTATTTTCTTTTGAAATTGTTAATGTTCTTGCTATAGAAAAAAATATTGTATTTATTATACACGACCATAAAGTTATTTAATTTTTTATGTTTGGTTGAGTTTGTTTCCTGTACATGTATGAAAATAAAAATGTGTCGTTCTCGAATTAATTCTGTGACAGTTGTCATGTGTCAGCGTTCATGATATTACTGTGATCTGTTTTTGCCTCATAATAAATGAGGCAGTCTAGGTGGCAATGATATCTGTAATTTGGGTTGCATTCAAAATTTGTCAGCGGCTACACGTTTCGTGGCCTGCCCTATAGTATAGTGATCCACTTTATCCATAATTCCGGGTAAAGTGAATCACACATTTAAAATCATACAAATTTAACTTTAAACATAATATGCTGGATAAAGTGCATCAAAATTAAATAAAAATTGAAAGATTTCGTAGGGAAAAAATCAATGTAAATCATTAAAATCAATGGAAAACTTCAAAAAGAAGTCCTTTATTCTCAGTCTCTGTCTATACAGTCAAAATATGTCTTTATCAACAAAAAATTAAATTCTGTTGGTAGGTAGGTACCTACTTATAAAATATACCTAGGCATAACGAAAAATTAATGAAAAATACTAACAAAGAACTCAAAAAAATAGATAAAAACACACAAGATTTCTGCTTCGTTGTTCCTCAGGTGAAAGACGTAGCGACTTCTTCGGGAATGTTTAATTGTGATTTTCCTCACTATTTGCCCACGCAATATGGAGGCAATATCTATATTCTGAGGATAAATGAAGATATTCTTTGGTTCAGCTCTTCTTTTGCAAAGTGCTAACAGTAAATTCTTCTTCACCCACCTCCACAATCTTTCCAATGAAGTGACGGTCTCGTTTATTAGTCTCAAACTTTGCAATAATAAATTCGTCCTTTTCAAAGGTTTCCGGAACTGGGTCTGGTTTTGTTATGGTCTTAGATGATTCACCAATTTCGTACATGCTGTTCATATATTTTGCAGCATTTCTTATAATACCAGTTTGTAGATCCTCATCTTCCTCAATCTCGTCAAAATCAGCATCGATATCGCGATCATTGATATCACTGGCACTACTGATGCTGGGACTTCTAATCTTCTTAATGTTTTTTTCTTAACCTGCTTTCCCTTTTCAGGTCTTTTTACAGCTAGGTCGGAGACACCAATGCTTTCCCCAGCAAGTACAGACATCTTCTTGCCCCTTTTTGGTGTAGTGGCATAGCCGGTCTTCAGTTGGTCCACATGGTTTACGATTACATCTGTCCAGGAATTCCGTGCTTCTTGAATCCCATTTTTTGTTTTAATCTTTGATAAAACTGCTTCTGTCTCAAAAGGCACAATTCCACAGGCTTTGGACCCAGCTTGAGCATTTTCACTCAAGTGTTGCCCGAGTCTCAAAACAGCATTTTTAAGTTTGGCGAGAAAAATTGTCTTGGGTAAAACCTCAGGATTCTTCAATTTCCACTCCTCCATGACTTCTCTCTACTTACGTTTGAGCAGTGCATAATGAGCTACGTCCAATGGCTGTAGCATGTGAGTTGAATTTGTTGTCAATAGAACGAAACGGATGTCGTTATTCTCGCATATCTGGAGAACGTTTACTGTGATATAACTGCTCAAATTATCACCGATTAAAACTTTTTTTCCATCGACCTTCGTAAAATAGGATAGCATTATGGAAAAGAACCAATCTTCGAAGACATCACAATCAAACCAGCCACTTAAAGTTCTATTGTACCTTGAACCATCGAGGCCACCTTCTTTCCAGCCCTCATACATGTGTTTTGCCGTATAGACAACATAAGGTGGTAAACGGTCAACACTTTATTGATGCACGGGGTCGTAGCTCCTTTTGCCGTATTTGCCTAGTTTCTTTTGATATTTACGAACCATCTGGAACAAATTTGTAAAACAAAAACGTTCAGTTTCTACTTTGAAAACTTTCCCCTAATCTCCATATGAAACGACACTGGAAATACCAAAAATTTTAATAAAATGCATCAACCATTTTAATAATAAAAGAGGATTAGGGGACTAAAAACAATTTTTTTGATGAGATCTACTTTGTCCCAAGAAGTGACATCAGTTCATTCAAAAAATCCCACAAGGGCTCCCCTTTAAAACAAAGATCTTGCCGGTTCTTTATTCTACGTCAGATGTTAGGTTATGGATATGCGCGGGTCAAATACACATAAATATTAACAGATCGTCTATGCAAATAAACGAATTTTGAGGTTTCGGTAAATCTACATTTCGGAATTTTAGAATGTATAGTGTTTTATGCAAACTTACCTTTGTTTATGAAAATTAACACGTGAGCACAACCACCATTCTGTGTTAGACTGACTCATAGATAAAGACAAGACTGACTTGCACCGGCAAAACTGGCAAGCACGTTACAGGTTTTCGATTGTGCATTTTTAATACAGCAGAAAGTTGTGATCCACTTTGGCCCAGCAAATTCACTTAGCCCCGGTTGACGGTATTTTATTCCATATGTCAAATATTTAAATTTGCCGCCATAAATAATCTACGTTTCAGTATTAACCCTTTGCGCTCGAACGGCAAGTTTGTCATGCCAAGCGACAATGGTGACTTACGCGTCGCATTTGTGCATGCGTCGTGTCCGTTACATCGTTTGGCATGGCTTACATGCTATTCGAAATTCGCGCTTACTGTCGTAGGCATTCGTCGCATGCCTAAGGCACGTCGTACACCAACGAAACATCAAACACGCAACATGCAACGTGCGACATGAGGTAAATATTGCATGTTGCATAACCGCGTAGACAAGTGTGACAACTACATTTGTAGTATTCAAAATGTCGTCAAGCGAGGAGGATGTCGTAGTAGCTTGGCAATTTTTGCAAAATCGACGTAAACGAAAAAGGTTGCTCCGATATTGGATTCATCCGCTATTTGTACATAATCTAAGCCATAGCCCCGTAACTGTTGCACAGGAGCAGTTATCCCTCAATCCAGAAAATTTTAAAGAATATTATAGAATGAACCAGGAAAGTTTCAGAGTGTTGGTGGAACTTATAGGACCGAGAATAGAAAAGTTAGATACCCATTACCGAGAGGCTATTTCTTCAGAGGAACGTTTATTAATAACATTAAGGTACGTAATACAAAAATAAAATATGTAATACCATTAAAATTAAACAAATACTTATAGGTAAAATATTGGTTTTTAGTACCAATCAACTATGTGTAGCGAATATCTTCGTTTCTCTGAAAATCATTTGGATATTCACTGTAGTTTCCGTGTATTTCTTGCACTGACCATGCAGGTCTTGGTACATCCGGGTGTGACGTTGGGCACTGTAGAGGATTATTAGGGCTTGGTGTTGGACAATATACAGACGATATTGAACTTACATTTGAAGTAGATGAATGACAGACACGGATATCCGCATCTTCAAGTATGTCATCCATTAGCCCTATAACTTTTTGACGAAATCGTCTGTTTTGTTTATCTGTCATTTTCATCATGTCCGGCAAAAAACTCCGTAAAAATGACATATTTGGATTCTCTTTGCTGCTATCTCGTTCTTGTTTGTTTTTCAGCCATCCAATGAAAGCAGCATCGGCGGAATTTGAAATTGTTGAAGCATTTTGAGAAAATTTTCGCGTTGTAGAAATATATGTCTTCTTAGCTACAATAATGGATTTGTCAATGCCTGAATCTTGAGTTGATCCTTGATCTGTCATATCAGGTGGCGAACTTGCGTAACCATGTATTGCAGTGTCCTGACCTCTTTGGTCAGCTTGGGATTCCATAGTTTCTTCTTCATTGTCTGTATGGTCTTCAGGGTCGCTATTACCCTCATCAGAACTCTCGTTGCAGGCGCTCACAGTCTTCAAATTTCCATCGCCTGCTTTATTTTTTACGTAAGGCAAAAGAAATTCCAAGCTTTCATTTAAATATATTTTTTTTATTTGCACCGGTGCCGGAGGGTGGCTTTTTCATAGATCGCAAAAATGCTCCCCGGATGTTTCTCCAGCGTTCGCCACAAATTTGACACTAAAAAAGAAGGAACTCTATTAAAAATTTGAACAAAAAGCTAGTGAAATAACTTTTCTTTTTTTTCAGGTATCTGGCAACAGGTGACAGTTTTAAAAATCTTTCGTTCCAGTTCTATAGAGGAGATACCACAATTGGTAGAATAGTAAAAGAAACAACTGATGCTATATGGGAAGGTTTGCAACCATTATTTATGCCAATTCCTAATGAAGAAATATGGAAACGCAATGCTGAACGGTATTACGAATTGTGGAATTTACCAAACTGTGTCGCCGCAATTGACGGAAAACACATCCGTATACAAAAATTTGCCAATAGTGGCTCAAGTAATTTTAATTACAAAGGTTTCTTTTCTCTGGTATTAATGGCCACTGCTAATGCAGATAGTTTGTTCACAACAACTGACGTAGGTGATTTAAGACGCAATAGTGATGGGGCTGTCTTTAAAGCATCTCATATTGGCAAACTGTTAAGAAAACAAAAAATAGGAATTCCCGAGCGTTCACATTTACCAAATAATGAAAGTGGAGAGCCCTTCCCTTATTATATATGTGGAGATGAAGCTTTTCCATTAATGCCATATTTAATGAGACCTTATCCACAAAGAGTTTTAAATGGTACAAGAAGGATCTTCAACTACAGGCTTTCCCGAGGAAGAAAGAGTGTCGAGTGTGCATTTGGAATACTTGTATCAAAATTCCGTGTATTCGAGGGACCAATTTGTTGTGAGGAGGAAACCGTAAATAAAATTGTGAAAGCCGCCTGCGTTTTACACAATTTTATTAGAATAAGGGAAGGAAAGTTTACTAATCCAATGCATTTCGAAGAAAATATACTGAACCATCCACAAATAAATGAAGTTCAAGATGGATATCGCGAAACAACATTAGCTATGAAATTGCGATCATCGTTAGCTAAGTATTTTATGACACCAGAAGGATCGATACCAATACAGTGAAAATACGCATAGTTACTTGAATAGAACATTAAATAAAATTATCTATATTTACCTGAATCTTTTATTTCATTTGCCACCGCCACCCATGCTTTTTCTGTTAAATTTCGTTTGCTATACTCCGTTAAGGAATAGTTCTATATACAAGGACGTTTTTCGATTGCTTTCACAAAATTTATATTAAACACGGGATTTTCAGACATTTTTCTGAACGGTACTTCTATTTTTAATAAAAATAGGCGATCTTGCGTCTTCAATCACGCAACAAATACTGTGGCGAGACATGCACAGAAAACCGCATGCAGTTTATGTTGCAAGACACGTGCATCCGCCGCATTGGTGTACGATGATTTCAACGAAATCTGTGTGTTTATATTGTCTTAATGCGGCACAAGTTTATGCGCGGTATTTACCTCATGTCGCATGTTGCATGTTGCGTGTTTGATGTTTCCTTGGTGTACGACCGCGCTAACTTTCTTGTCCAGTAGATCGTTGTGCATCTATTACATGCCAAAACAGATGATAGATTCGGATTCTGCGCATCAAATTTAATGGTAGTCGGTTGAACTTCGAATAACCTCGTGTTTAGTATACGGATTTGACAGGTGCTAAATAAGTGCGTGTTTTAACGTTGGTTGCATCGTGCGGTGTTCTGCAAAAAACAATTAAGTATGGCTAAAAGGAAGTATCTAACTTATCAAGAACTTGAAGAAGAGCTGTATCGTGATGATAACGAAGAATCTCTTCAATTGGAGGAATTAGAAACTGATTCTGACAGTGATATTTCGGTGGCTGAAGTTGCGGATAATGTACAAGAGGCTGGAGACCCTTTGGAGGAAATTATAGTAGATGGAGTGGAAAATGAACAATGGAAAATGTGGAAAGAAGATGAAGCAAGGTTTTCAGAATTCGCATTTAACCATCAAGTAGGATTTAATCAACCCAGAACAGCCGAGCTTCAAACTGAGCTAGACTACTTTCAGCTGTTTTTCACAGATGAACTTTTGGCAGCAATTGTAGCGGAAACAAATCGGTATGTTCTTAGAATTTTCACTAGAATCTAGTAAAGTTAGTTATTCTGTAATTAATGCAGGTATGCAAGGGAAAAAATTATCATAAATACTCCTTTAACTAAAAGATCGGCCTGGGCGTCGTGGAAACCAATTACGCTACCGGAATTTAAAGCTTTCCTGGGAGTGATAATTAACATGGCATTGAATCCAAAAACAGAAATAAATGACTATTTCTCTAGTGCGTGGATAGACGAGCAACCTTTTTTCAAAGATGTTTTTTCAAAGCAAAGATTTCTGCAAGTATTCTGGACTCTACATGTTTCTCCACCAGATCACAACGAAAGAGTAATAAAATCTCGCAGTTCAAAAGTTAAAAGTGTGCTTCAATATTTAGATAAGAAATTTAGAGGGCTATATACTCCACATAAACAGTTATCAGTTGACGAAAGCACCGTGGGCTTTAAGGGTAGGGTTTCGTTTAAAGTTTACAACAAAGACAAACCCACAAAATGGGGACTGAAAGTGTATACCCTTGCAGACTCAATAAATGGTTATGTATGTACAATGGAACCATATTTTGGAAAGCAAACAACTGATTCGCTAATCAGACCTGACCTTCCTGTCACTTCACGCATCGTGCTACATCTTGTAAATAAAGTTTTAGATGCTGGTGATGGATCTGGAGGAAATCACGTATATACTGACCGCTATTATTCCAGCCCACTTTTGGCTGAGGAATTATACAAAGCTAATGTACATTTCACAGGCACTGTCATGGCAAACCGTAAAGGACTGCCTAACCAAGTGAGGGCCAACAATGTTAGAAAAATGACGAAAGGGGAAATCGTTTGTGTTCATAATCAAAAATTATCTGCTCTAGCTTGGAAAGATAAGAGAGTAGTGACCATGATATCCACATTATATGACAATTCAACAGAAAACGTGACTAGGCGGTCAAAAGCAGGAGATAGCACAGTACTCCAAGAAACGATTCAGAAACCAAAAATGATTTGCGAATATAATAAATACATGGGTGGCGTCGATACTGCAGACCACTACGCTACTAGTTATATGTTTATGAGGAAAACTAGAAAGTGGTGGAGGAAACTATTTTTTTGGATGTTTGACGTTGCAATAAATAATGCATATCTTTTGTATAAACTAAATGAAAATCCGTCATCCAGATATCGTTCCCGGAACTTCAGGAGGGCTTTGGTTCAGCAACTCGTGGGAAATATTCGAAATAACGCCAAAAGAAGGTGCACACGAAATTCAGAAATGTTCCGTTTAAATGGGGAATTTCATGCCATTTTCCAAAGGAACACTAATTCAGACTGTAAAGTATGCAGTGACAGATCAAAGCCAGGAGGTCGGAAAACAACTGTCTTCTATTGCAAGACATGCCCTAATTAGAGTCCCTGTATATAAAGAGTTGGGACATGTAGGGTGACTTGTTTTGGATCCACAAACCATGGAGTACCAGATTTTTGCCGATTTTCAACTTTATGCATACTTCTTTCAGCTAAAACAAATGAAATATATCTTTGCTACATCACATGGTCCTTGATTTGTGGATCCAATGGCTCAACTCTTAGTACATATAGGAACTCTAGCCCTAATAAGCCTGCGCTGCACCCCGGCGAATGTTTCATGAAATTCCACACTTTAGTAGAATTTAAATAGTTTTATCTTTTGTATCCTTGTTGTATCAGAATAAAAGTTTGCGTTTTACTCATAAATTTATTTTATTTTTATCTTTAAATAGGACATGTAAGACCAAAAATTAATATAAAAAAACACAAAAAATTAAAGCAACACTTTCTTAGATGACATATCAAAGTTTTTATTCCAACTGAATCTAATTCTTTTGTGTGTACTTGCTCCATAATATTTTCTAAAACATGTCAAAATTTCAGCTAAATACACCTGATAGAAATCTCTTAGTGTGTAGTTGCATATAGGTAAGTAGACCTTCAAAACAGCCGACGACTTTCAGGGCCAGCCCACTGCCTGGGTGCGCGAGTTGCCGGGACGATCTCAGCACGGCATGTGACCATATATCTAATACTTACTATATTGCTAGCGGCTATGAGTGGGAAACTCGCCGATGAAGTGAGACACACAACCAACTCCTTCATGTATACGGTGAGCTGTGAGCAAGCGCGGCGGCGTCGTCCGCCCAATGGGGAAGTGGTCAAGTTTAAAATTAGCTTCTAAAGACGGAGTTCGAATTCCCACGCATGCGCACGAGACGCGTTATACTCTAAGTGAGACTATGTCGGCGCCGTAATGTTTTCTAAAGTTTCCAGGCCCTACCAGCAATATATGTGTATTATATATATGCATGTGACACATGCCAACGACCTAATAGCCTAACCATCTCATAAGCACGGCGAGCGCAAAGGGTTAATCAATACATGTCTCTAGGGGGTGTTCCCTATTACAGTGCCTTTATATAGACAGTGGCGACAATACAACTAAGCCACACCCCCGCCGCCATATTTAGGCAATTTTCTAACGGGTGTTCATTTAAATCTGTGATCAGAGTCCACTGTGATACGTGTTTTACGTTTGGCAGTACTGAAAACATTAGAGATTTGCAGGTTAAGATTTGCGTCAGTTTTGACACAAACCTAACCTACTAACCTCGAATTTGACATAGACTGACAATACACTTCAGTACTGCCAAAAGTATAACATGAATCGCAGGTGATTTAGCCTAAACATGGCGGCTAAAACCACGTGATCTAGGGAGCCAATTAAAAATAGGACACCCCATTGTCGCCACTGTCTATATAAAGGCACTGTATTCCCTATGTGCAGGCCATAGTATTTAATTTAGTTGGCCATGGTCTTAGCTTGTCTCTGGTTTGTGTTTACTGTCGAGTTGTTTGAAGTCTTGGAAGTGCTTTTATTAATTAATTTTCTATTTGTTATTATGGACAAACGCGCTCCTAATTTTTCCGCTGAAGAGAAAGAAAATCTGGTAATTAACAACGTTCCTATTTTAATGCTTGCCGTAAATTTATAGTAGGATGCATGATACATAACCTAAATTATACATGTTATCTTAACCCCCTGGTTTAATAAAATCAAAAGTAATGTTTTTTAAAATTTACTAACAGGTTGGAATGGTGCTTAAAAGAAAACACATTCTGGAATGTAAAAAAACCGATGTGTCGTCGTCACGCGTGAACGAGCAGGAGTGAAAGGCCGTTGCGGAGGAATTTAATTCGAACTCCTCCACCTATCGGGATGATAAGACCCTTCGTAGGATGTACGAAAATATAAAAAAACGAAGCAAAAAGAACTATGCCGAGGAAAAATTGCATTACCTAGGAACTGGAGGAGGACCTGGGAAAAAAATTAAAATAACTAATGTGGATGAAATCATAAAAGAAATGTTGGGCTCACAAGTGACTGGCTTGCCAACAGAGTTTGGTGGAGACATTGAAGATGTATTTGTGGAAGGTAAGCAACTTGTAGCATTAAAGTAGGTAACGTATTTATATTAATGATGTCTTTTTTTTGTTACAGTGATACCCGAAGACTTCGAGTGTATTGAAGGAGGAAGCTCCGGTAGTCATACCGATTCCGATAATATAAATTCCAACTGTAAGTATATGTAACTATTAAAAGTATGTAGGGTTAATTTCACCGTAAATGTTGGGAACATAGTATAGGAATTTCCCAAAGTAACATTCATAAATAACTGTGAATTATCTTTATTAGTTGAAGCAACCATGAAGCCTGACCCAAGCACGCAACAGGGACCGGCAGATGATTGGAGCACATATACACCAGGTATGTTGCGACAACCTAGGACTCTGACCCTGATGCCGACTGAACTACAATCAAAAATTACTGTATCCAAGAAAGGTAATTTCGAATAGGTAACATATATTTTGTAATTGTACTTCAATCAAAATAATTTACAGATAATTGTGCGAATAGTAGCCAAAACAAAAACCAAAAAATCAGATCCGATGCAGTGTGGGTTGAAGTAGGTAAAGCCAAATTGGAAGTGCTAAACCTCCAAAAAGAAATAATTGTGAAGGAGGCAGAAGCAAAAGAAATGAGAAGTGCAGAAGAGCACCTCATTAAAATGCAGCATATCAAAAATGAGAACGATATAAAACTTCAAATTTTAAAACTTGAATTAAAATTAAAAGAAGAAGAAGTAGGTTTCTAATTTTGTAATTTTTATATTTAATTAGAAGTAGGTTAGTATTTTAAGTAGTTAATAGTTACATTTGTACATATTTTTATGTTATCTTTATATATATAATTCTTCTGTACGTGTGTATGTGACTGAACTCCTCCTAAACGGCTGGACCGATTTTGATGAAATTTTTTGTGTGTATTTGAGTGGGTCCCTGAATGGTTTAGATTCACAATTGGACCCGGTAGGTGGCGCTGCAATCGGGTTCTAGGTAAGGTCACTATATCAATAAGGTACCGCCATTAGTGATTTTTATATCTATCCTTGTCGCACAATTTTCTCCAACTGGGGATAAAAACACATAACCTAACAGATTCCTCACTTCACAAGTGCCATTACACCAAAAAGAAAATCCCCAAAAAGTAGTGTCTTCTCTATTGCACTTGGGAAATTTGTATTTGTTATCCTTATCTCACAATTTTCTCACATTCTCACGCGAGAAATGGAATGGCGGTACCTTATTGATATAGTGACCTTAGTTCTAGGAATTTCTTGAATTTTTTTTTGACAAATTTCTTTTTTAATTTTTTTTAAAGATATCTCGCATATCAGAACATATAACCCTAAAATTTCACCCCCACCAACCCTCAATATTTTTTAAAATAAAAAAAATCAAAAATTCGAAAATCGAAAAAACCTTTGCTGAACCTGCTAATAGCAGGCAAACCAACGTTCGGACAGGACAACGTCTGTCGGGTCCCCCAAAATTTCACCCCCCCACCGCCCCGCAATATTTTTTTAAATGAAAATCTTTATATATATAATTTTTCTGTACATGTGTATGTGACTGAACTCCTAAACAGCTGAACCGATTTTGATGAATTTTTGTGTGTGTTTGAGTGAGCCCCCTGGATGGTTTATATTCACAATTGAACCCGGTAGGTGGCGCTGCAATCGGGTTCTAGGACTTTCTTTTTTATTTTTTGACGATTTTTTTAAATTTCTTTTAAAATTACTCGCATATCAGAACATATAACCCCAAAATTTTACCCCCCCCCCCACCACTTCCAATATTTTTTAAAATGAAAAAAATCGAAAATTCGAATATCGAAAAAAAGTTTGCTGAACCTGCTAATACCAGGCAAACCAACGTTCGGACAGGACAACGTCTGTCGGGTCCCCCAAAATTTCACCCCCCCACCGCCCCGCAATATTTTTTAAAATGAAAATCTTTATATATATAATTTTTCTGTACATGTGTATGTGACTGAACTCCTAAACAGCTGAACCGATTTTGATGAATTTTTGTGTGTGTTTGAGTGAGCCCCCTGGATGGTTTATATTCACAATTGAACCCGGTAGGTGGCGCTGCAATCGGGTTCTAGGACTTTCTTTTTTATTTTTTGACGATTTTTTTAAATTTCTTTTAAAATTACTCGCATATCAGAACATATAACCCCAAAATTTTACCCCCCCCCCCCCCCACCACTTCCAATATTTTTTAAAATATAAAAAATCGAAAATTCGAATATCGAAAAAACTTTTGCTGAACCCGCTAATACCAGGCAAACCAACGTTCGGGCAGGACAACGTCTGTCCGGTCCGCTACCCCTTAGGGGGTGAAATGGGGTAAATAAGCCTAAACAATCGATATGGGTGTCGTTATTGAGGTTTTTTGGGACGTTGATTGCGAAAATGGCATTTACTCCAACGATGGACATGACATAAAATTAAAACTATAGTGGTGAAACGGGGTTTCAGAGACAAATTATTTTTGGGCAGAACAACGTTTGCCGGGCCAGCTAGTAAATAAGTAAAACTAGAATTAAGGTAGTGTTACAAAGTATAGTTAATTTTGTACATTTTTATTATTTGTAAGTGTTGCATTTAGTAGAGTTACATTTGTCTAATAAGTAAATAAATGTTTGGTATTACAATTTTCTTTTTATTTTTTAAGTAATTAAATCTATATACTTTACTTCGTTCACTATCCCTGCTTCTCACGTTTTACCGACATAATGATGTACAATAAAATTATATATATGGAAAACGACACATCGTATGTAATTAGCTTGTTGCCTCAGATTTAATTTTTTTTTATACATTTTTGCGTATAACAACTAGTAACACAAAGGTAATGTTATAAAATTTTGTGATTTGTTGTTAAAAGCTACTGAAAGTATTAAAACTTGGGTACAAAGAATATCTAGACGAAATGTCAAAAATAGGTGCAACGACCTAATTATGTGCAATTATTTATTAAATCAAAAAATAAAGTTGCTAACAAGGTAACAGTTAATAAATGCATAAAACAAAATTACAATACTAATTCATTAATTATATACATCTATTACCTATTTATAAGTTATAATAATCTTTGAAAATACTCTCTTATTAAAATATTTCGTACAATATTATTTCCACCTTGATTAGCATGGGGTAATCGGTTATGCAGATTGTTCACATGTGCTACAGCTGCCTCAATGGCTTCATCTGCAGGAGGAGCCTGTTCTCTCATTTCGCACGCAATGTTATGCAGTACTGCCGTAGCTACAATAATAGCTTCAACTCTGTCTAATTTCAAACGAATTCCCAGTGCCAATATTGGAAATCGGCGTTTCCAAACACCATAAGACCTTTCGACCGGATTCCTCGTTCTGATGAGCGATTCATTAAATAATTGCTCGGCTGGTGTTACAGGATTTCCTAGAGGTGTTATAAGGTACCTTTTAATGGGATATCTGCTGTCTCCAACAATTAAGCTGTCCCCCATTTCTCCTCTTTCGAACCTCTGGCGTATGTTTGAATTATTGAAAATTGTAGCATCGTGTGAGGCTCCTGGCCAACGAGCCACAATATCAAAAATTTTTAAATCAGGTCCACAGATTATTTGAACGTTAATAGACATGAAACCCTTTCTATTTCTAAAAGTTTCTGCATTGTCTCCACCAGGAGATTGAATTTTCACATGTGTACAATCCAAGGATCCAATACAGCGGGGAAACCGTGCCTTGTTATAAAATCCTTGGCGTACATTTCTTACTTCTGCTGCAGTACTTGGCATCCTGATGTAGCGGTGGTGGAGCTGTGCTATTGCCCGAGACACTTTGTGGATAACGCAAAGTTAAAAGTATCATCACAGCTGGTGTAACTGCGTTATTTCTGGAACAAGCGAAATATATAATAGATCATTATTTACTTAATTATTATTGGTATGTATATAATACCAAATTAACATGGGAATATGACGTAAAAGCCGACTACACATTTCGGACAAAATGAAATATAAGCTACAGAAAGTAAAATGCCCATTAGTAAATACATAGACACTTACCTTTCGGTTGGAGAAGTAATTCTTCCTCCAATTTCGCCTATTATGTGTTCGACAGTTATTTTTGAAAGACAAAATCTTACAAAAAACTCTTGATCGTCCCACACCGCGAAATGATCTGGCCTTTCTCGTATTTGCGGTCGTCTTCGCGGTCTGTTAATGTATTCTTGAATATCTTCCTCATCGTCTAATATGTCAAATAATTGCTCAATATTGTCCATTTTTCTTATTAACAGAATTGAATTCAAGCAACAATGTATAAAAGGAAATTTGCAGGTTATGAACGACGAGCGTTCAAAACAAAATAAACAAAGCCAAACAAAACGGTCACGTGATGGTTCAGCGCTGAACAGAGTTTAAACGGTCAACAGGCGTGGTTTAACTTAAAGGACGTTTAAACTCAGTTCACAACTTGAACCTCGATTGAAAAACGTGGTATTCTGTCTGAACTTAGTTTAAACCCTGAACCGAGTTTAAACCACGATTGAAAAACCGGCCCTTAATGGCTGCGTTTTTTAAAATTTACCACACTGTCCTTATATAGCCACTGTAGGTACATGGAGCCGGCAGCGCTTCATTTCCGGTTCAACTTCGACAGTGTACTGAACGTTGGCGATTTACGTTGCATAGTGAGCTAACACGTGTTTGTTGCCAGTGCTTACTACCACCAAGAAAATTGTGGGATTATTGAAATTTTTGAAGTAAGTACCTAATAAACAATAGTTCTCTATATTTTCAACTAATGGAAAACGTATATTTATTTACAAGGAATCGTGCATGGGTTACACTTGCCCCTAAAAATATAGCGTACGGGAAAAGTGTAACCTACGTTAGTTTCCACTTGCCCCAGTTGAATCAGTATTGAATATTTCTAATTGTTTACATGCTAATTTACTTGATTTGTTTTAGACATGGTACGTACGTACGTCCGGAGAAAGCTGCCGCCTAAATACTCCAAGGAGACGCTAAAATCTGCCGTTGACGCAGTAAAAAATCAAGAAATGACGGTGTACAGAGCATCAATAACTTATAAGATTCCCATCCCTTATGAGGAAGAACAGAAAATAGCTGAAAATATCAAGCAAATCGAAAAATGGAGTTTTGGCCTTTCCAAAAAAGAAGTATTGACAATTATACGCCGTTATGTGGAGGCAAATAACATTCAGACTCCATTCAAAAATGGAATACCAGGCAACGATTATTTCATACGATTTAAAAAAAACATTCAACCTCAGCCAGAAGAAACCACAAATAGTGGAAGTAGCAAGAAAAAAGAGTGTAGATCCATTCATCATCAATGATTACTTTACTCTGTTAAAAGATGTCATAGAAGATATCCCTCAATCAAGAATCTATAATATAGACGAAACCAGTTTTTGCCTAGACCCAAGCAGAATAAAAGTTGTTGGCCCAAAGGGAACAGCTGCTCGTAGAGCAACAAGTGGGTCTGAAAAAGAAAACATAACTGTATTATTAGGTGCAAACGCTGCTGGGGAAAAACTATCACCGCATATTGCATTTAGAGGGAAAAATGTGTGGGACTCATGGCTCGCAAAAAAGAACGAGGAATATGCAGGAATAACATATTCGGCCACAAAAAATGGCTGGATGGAAACAGAAACATTTCAAAATTATTTCAGAAACAATTTTCTGAAAAATATCAGCCTCGATAGACCTGTTATTCTTATCTACGATGGGCATAGTTCTCACATTGGCATCTCACTTGTTCAAATGGCAAGACAAGAAGACATACACATTTTGAAGCTTCCTCCACACACCAGCCACATCCTTCAACCAATGGACCTTAGTGTGTTCCGGCCCTTAAAAATCAAATGAGAGGAAGAACTTATACAGTGGCAAAGGAAAAATTATGGGTACAAACTTCCAAAATCTATTTTTGCTGCTATCATGTCCAAAATTTGGGAAAACATAGATCCAGTGATCATCAAACATGGATTTCAAAAAGCAGGAATTTTTCCATTTTGCAACACTAATACCTATCGAGAGTTATGAACCACAAGCATATAGACGGTGGTGCACTTTTAAAGAAAATCAAGCAGATAAAGCTGCATCAACTGATATTATAACTGAGGAAGCATCTACAGCTACAGTACCTACAACAACCATCATCGTGGAAGAAAAGCTACCTGTACCATCAACATCCAGAGCAGATATGTTGAATTTTGTACCTGCAGCACCTTCACCTGTAGCACCTTCAACAACCCCTATCGTTAAAGAAAATCGACCTGTACCATCAACATCCACAGTCAATGTGTCGGATGGTGGAGTCTCAGCACCTTTAAACAATCAGAAGAAAACGTTTGAAGAGTTGCTTTTGGAGCAAATAAAGCAAACGCCAAAAATTACAACCGGAAAAAAAAAATTTGCGTAGGTGCTGACGTGATCACTTCAGAAGACGCCATTGCTAAGCTTGAAGAAATCGAAAACCAAAGGCTTAGAAAGAAAGTCAAAATAACAAAGACTACGAAAAAACTACTAAGGATAATAGCAGCGAAGATGGCAAGTTAGAAAAATTAGACACATTTGAAAACAAAGAGAAAGAGAAGAAAAAGGCAACTAAACAGAAACCCTCATTTGAAGAGGACAGTAGTGATGATGACAGTCTTGATGATATTCAAAGCTTTTCAAGCGATTTTACCATAGATGAAGTGGAAGAGATGAACGAAGAAATTAATTTTCTCAACCAAATACAACCAGACGTGTCAAAAATAAACGTGGGTGATTGGATTGTTGTGAAATTCAATGGGAGGAAACAAATTAAAATGTATGTGGGCCAGCTCACAGAGAAAGAACCGTGTCTAGAGGCAAAATTTTGTACGAGAACCGGTAAGACATCCACATTTCATTGGCCTGTTGTAGAAGATAGAAGCATAATCAATTATGATGAGATTTTTATGCATTTACCCTCGCCTACAGTAGATAAAAGAGGAAAGATATTATTTAACATTGTATTTGACTCATATAATTTGGGTTAAGGGCTGAATTTTTTTTAGAAATAAAAATTTTTGCAGCATATATCAAGGCTAATTATTTACTCTTACCCCAGAAAAGTTTCTTATGCTCCAAGTGCAAAAATGTAGAGGGTGATAAGTACCTGGTTAGCTGTCTGCGCTACAACAGAGCTCTAAAGGTACATGTATACCCAGATGTAATCGATGAAGTGACGATTACCAAGGATCATCTCTACTATATTAAGTTTTCCTGAAATTGTCAGGGGCAAACATAAGTTTTCTGAAAATGTAACTTTTTAATAATGTTGATGCTTTGTATTTCTTTTATTGTATTCAAAACATGCATTTTGTATCTATGTGTTATTTACATATGTAATGTAATATATTAAATAATTTACACAAAAGAAAATTTTATTGGTCTTTGCCTATCATAGTACATACAAATCAACCAATTTTTTTTAATTAAATAATTATTTTCTGGTGTCCCAAGTTACATGCTATGATTTCATGTGTCCCAAAATGTGTGTTGTACTTAAAATACTATTAACCCTTTGCGTGCTGATGACGTCGAAAGACGCCATCCGCCTTTCGGGTGGGAGGCGGATGACGATTTTAGACGCCATAGACCCGCTTGGTAACTTTGCTTCAGTATTTCGTCAGCTTGCGAGAGGAGCTGTTGTATCGAGATCAGCTTATTGCATACGTATTATATTAGTGGAAAGTAGTGCTGGTTCCCGTTCATCATGGATTACAGTTAGCCAGGGCCGTCGCGAATAATACCCCGAAAGGGTAAAAAACGTATGAATCTAAGCGTCCTCTGACAGATGAAGAGTTGCAGCAATATTTAATGGACTCGGACGATGATATTGCTGATCCAGACTTTATTGGTTTGGAGTCTGAATACGATTCTGACGATCGTGAAGATGAGGAAGCAGAAATTTCAACGTTAGAACTTGACGTAACCTCAGATATTTTGGAGTTTGTAGAGCCAGAAAACACAAATACCAACACTATTCCTCCCCGTGAAATGCCTGCTGATGCTGTGATGTGGGACGCAACAGAAGATGTTCCTAAACAAATACCATTTACACGACAGAGAGAACTATTAGTTCAGCCCAATGGTAAGCTGTGAAAACATTGATGTAATATTTACGATATTCTAAAACTATTCTATTATTTTAGGTAACACACCAATTGATTACTTAAATTTGTTGCTAGATAACAATTTGTTGGAAATGATAGTTCGAGAAATTAACTTATATGCAGAAGTTTTCCTTTTGGAAAATACAAAAGAAAAATCACGGATAACACAATGGAAAACATTAACCACTGCTGAATTAAAAACATTTATTGGGTTAGTGCTCCACATGGGTACTATAAGATTAAATCGATTGCAAGATTACTGGAAAAAACATTGGCTGTTCAACTTATCAGCGTTTTCTAGCTACATGAGTAGGGATCGTTTCATGCTAATTTTAAGATTTCTACATTTTAACAGAAATCCCTTACCCGGTGAACCGAAGCCAGCTGATAGATTATTTAAATTAGACCGATAATTGATTATTTTAACTCGAAAATTAATTAAATATATTACCCAGACAAAAATCTTTCATTGGATGAATCAATGGTATTGTTTCGTGGCAGATTAATGTTTAGACAATACATTAAAAACAAAAGACACAAGTATGGTGTGAAATTGTACTTGCTAACAGAGCCAGATGGCACAATATTGAAATTTGCTGTGTATACTGGCATCTTAGATGATTATGGTGGCAAAGGACATGCTGCCAATATAGTGCTCCATTTGACAGAAGAGAAACTGGATGTGGGGCATTCAATTTATTTAGATAACTACTATAATAGTTTCGATCTCGCCTGTAAATTATTGTCCAGATTAACTTACTGTGCCGGAACTCTTAGAGTTGATAGGAAACAAAATCCAGTTGAAATAAAAACAGCAAAATTAAAAAAGGTGAAAAAGTGGAAGGACAATAGAGAGGTATTCTATATATCTACAGAGTTCAGAAATAATTTAGTAAATTATTACAACAGAAGGCAACAGGCAAAAGAGAAACCTGAAGCTATTTTTCAATACAACAAATTTATGGGAGGGGTAGATATAAAAGACCAAATGATGTCGTATTATCCATGCGAGAGGAAAACGTTGCGGTGGTATAAAAAAATCGGGATTCATATTATTTATATGCTTCTAATCAATTCTTTTTTTTTGTACAAAAAATATGAACAACCAAGGATGTCTTTGTACGATTACAGACTTGCAATACTGGAACATCTACTTCCTGAAAAAAGACGTCTTAATTCTGTTGAAAAAGAGCAGTCCACGTGCTCTAACCTGTTATATCCGTACCCTTATTATTATTGCATCACCCTTATTATTAATATATGTTAATCAATGCTTGTATTATGTAATCTAATATTAGTCAATACCTGATATTCCTATTTTTTAAGTTACCTTAACCTTTATAATTTTTGTCTCATAAATAACTATATTTGGGCATTTTGGCGTTGTTACGCCACTCCTTGGATGACGCAACATACACGTGCGTGTGTTGGACTTTTTGATATCACCAAACGGGTTATCAAACCACGCACATCCGCTTAGGATGTTATTCACATATGCTTATCTGCCTGTGTGGGAATGTGTTTGTCACTCCTTGTTTTTCCAAAGGCGTTGTTCCAGAAATACCACTACCACAAACTGATTGTAGAAGGGTATATAAAGTGACAAAACTGATAATTACACAAGTCATTCCTTATCAGTCTTGTGAGGAGGTTACGCTGTCAGTAACACTCCCTATTTTATTTGTAATTTTATTGAAACTTAAAGTACCTTCAATTCATTTAATTCAAACTTGTAACTTAAATTTAAATAAAAAAACCAAATGAAAGTGTTTTAAAGTTATTTATTGAATCTTCGTTGAAACCTATCAAATAAATCTTGTGAGGCCTTCGAGTCTTCCATTCGGACCACAAACTTCACTAACCATGTTCCTGAGAAAAATGTCCCAATGGGAAAGAGCAAGAAACACGCACACATCGCAGGTGCACTTTCTGTCAGAAAAATAAAATTCGGAAAGAAACGGTCTACCATTGTTCCGCCTGTTCTGGAAAGCCAGCCCTTTGTTTCGAACCTTATACTTTATTTCATAAAAATTTGTAAGGTTGTTATATAAATATATATGTAGAAGTAACGATGTAGGGTACTAATTCACATGACGTCTTTCGATGTCATCCGTCTCCAGCGAAGTGTTTTACTGTTAACACATTGACTGCCGGCGACTCCGATCGGAGCCAGACGGCTAGACGGATTATATGCCGGCGACTCCGATCGGAGCCAGACGGCTAGATGGATTATATGCCGGCGACTCCGATCGGAGCCAAAGGGTTACTGGATTTTGTATTTGTCAGTATTGCACCGGCACTGAGTTAGAGTGCACATAAACCTTTCGGAGATATAGGACAACCGTGTTTTCGAGGTGGTTTGTTAAAAAACGTTTTTTGTAATACCTACTTGTTAAATATTTCTTTAAGGACTGTTTACTACTGCGTAAGCAACCTCTTTACGACCCGGCCGTAAAAAGTGTCCGTAAAGACCACGGCCTGCTAAATTGTATGCCGAACGTCAAAGTGACGTTTGTCACACAAATCCAGCAGCAAGCTAGCCTTCAACTCCACATAGAAGAAGGCGCAAAATACTGCTATAACTCCTAAACATACGCTAAAACAACTTGCTCATTCAGAATCTTAACGTCTTTAGGAATATCTTCATCATTTTCTACAGATGTCATAAGTTACGAGCTGGTTACAACTTAAAACTGCTTATAGCCATACACGAAATTGGAAATAAATGACATTTATAAACAACAGTTGCAACGTTCTACGCACTCTCAATCATTCTAAAACGTCATTACACAAACCTAACGTTTTGATGAAAATAAATTAGAAAAATATAGATATGACCGAATTGTATGTAGGTATTACAAAAACTATTGTACAATACACGTCCGTTAGGGCCTTTACTGCCTCGCCAGTATTATTCGACTCGCTCTTCGAGCTCGTCTCACAAATTCTCTGGCTCGGCAGTAAAGGCTATCCTAACGGACTTCTACTGTAAAATACTATTAAGTAATCGCTCAGTGTGATGTAAAGTTGTGACTGAAAAACCAATATTTTTGTGTAAATAAGCACTGCAAAAGACAGTTTAGTTCAGTATTTGTGATTATTTTGTGTAAAAAAGACAATGAATAACGAAGCAGGACCGTCGCATCCAAAACGGGCACGTACTGAAGATATGCGAAAAACATTATCTGACAAAGAATTAGAAGAAATAATTGAAAATGAGCTAAGTGATGATGATTTGGATTTTGAAAATAGCGAATCAGAATATGTTCCCTCTGATTCTGCTTCAGATTCAGAAGATGACAAACTTCCAAGGTTGATTTCGCCTCAGTTGACTTTTGACGATATAGCTGTAGTTGGTGGCGATCTTGAATCTCAACAGCGACAAAGTCCTGAACAACAACCAGAGGACGATGGAGCCGGCGCTTCTCAACAAGCTGTTGATACAGTTTCCAACTCCGTTGCAAACAATTGGACCGATAATCCATTGCCCCCCAACGACATGAAGAACGTGCCTTTTAAAAACACACGCGAATTATTAATACCACCACCGGGAGACAGCCCTATGGACTTCTTTTATTTACTGTTCGATGAGGAATTTCAGAAACACATTGTAGAAGAAACGAACAGTTACGCCGTTTCGGTTTTATTTGCCAGCAAATCAGAGCAATCTCGCATATCATCTTGGAAGGATTTATCTGTGGATGAATTTCGTATTTTTATAGGTCTCTTACTCCACATGGGAACAATAAAGTTCCCTCACTTGGAAGACTACTGGAAAACTAACCGGTTGTTTAATATTCCTATTTTCAGACAGCAAATGAGCAGAAACCGATTTTTATTGATCCTAAGGTGCCTGCACTTCTTTTTTGAACCAGAAGGTGGAAATCACGACATTCTACAAAAGATTAGACCCGTCATTAATTATTTTAATGAAAAGATGACAGCAATTTATTACCCCAACAAGCAGCTATCTTTGGATGAAAGCATGATGTTGTGGCGTGGACGCCTATCATTTAGGTAATATATAAAGAATAAACGGCATCGATATGGTATCAAGTTGTACATGTTAACTGAACCTGATGGTACTATACTCCGGTTTCATAGGTACCGTGTGTCCACAGGAGGACGCACCATAGGGATTACCTAATGGAATGGAAAGATCTGCTAATGCTGTGATCGCCGGCCCGCTAAAAGGTTGTTTTCTGGCTTCTGACTCGCCACTGTATGAAACAATATTGTTATAAATGGTACAAGAAAAGGGACGGTGGTCACAACACTGGTTGATATTTATATTCTATTAGCATTATCTTATCTCTATGGTGCGTACTTCTGTGGACACACGGTATATATACTGGGACACATGATGCGGAATTAACTGGTACAGGACATGCCTCAAAAGTAGTTCTAAAATTGATGGAAGGCAAATTGAACCAGGGCCATGCATTGTACATGGACAACTACTACAATAGCGATTCACTAGCTGAAGCGTTGTTGAAAAATTACACGTATTGCACCGGTACACTGAGACCTAATCTTCGAGAAAATCCAAGAGAGGTTACAGAGAAAAAACTCAAGAGGAGAAAACAAATCTGTTTTCAGAGATGGTGTACATGTTGGGAAATGGAAGGATAAGCGTGATGTTGTATATATCTCGACAGAGTTTGACCATTCTTTTCTAGATATCGAAAATAAAAGAGGACAACAAGTATTGAAGCCTCAGGCGATAGTTCAGTGTAACAAATATATGTCCGGCATTGATCACCAAGATCAAATGCAAGCATACTATCCGTGTGAACGGAACACCATTCGTTGGTATAAAAAATTGTTTGTGCACACTTTGCAATTACTTATGACCAACTCGTACAAACTGTACCAACGGTATTCTACTCACAAGAAAATGTCATTTGATGACTTTAGACTGTGCATAATAGATGCGTTACTGCCAGAGAACGTTCCATGTGCTATTTCAGCACCATCAACTTCACGAGTGAAACATAATCTTTCCCTTATAACAGAAAAGTGCACTGATAAAGGAGAAAGTCAGAGAGTGAAGCGCAAAAGGTGTAGAATGTGTACTAAAGCAGGCAGAGGTAGGAAGCAGACGATTTACCACTGCGTTGAGTGTGGCGATAAACCTGGATTATGCGCAGAATGTTTCAATACTTATCACGAAACACTTTTAACATTGTATTTATTATATTATTATTACTCGTAATAAACGAAAAATATTTTAAAAAGTATGAATTTGGACAGAACTCCTATTGGAGTCGGCGGCACCCACTATCGAACTTTAATCTCCAGTGCCTCCAACTCCAACAGGAGCCGCAATGTTTTTTTATTTACTGACCTAGTTGCAAAAAAAAAATAGTCTCAAGATACTTTATTGGTAATAACACAACAATTATAGCCAAAATTTAAATTTGGATACAAGGGTAAGTAATCTTCATTCATGCCGGCAATTAATGTGTTAAGAGACTGCTGACGTCAAAAGACGTCATTGCCTTTTAGACCACAAATTTGTTTTTGAAAATATTTTTTGCATGCCCATAACAAAAAAAAAGTTTATTATTTTGTAAAAAACACTAACGGCCTCCTGGAGTGGATAGCTGTATATGATCAGCAATGAAAGGGAAAACAAAAGTGTCTCAAGTTGCAAACGTAAGTAGGTAACTTGGGACAGTCAAATTTTTTTTTGTTCCTAAAACTAGTCTGATTCTGAAATTTGAATTAAATGACAGGGGGCAAATTGTCATCCATACAGTATTTTTTATTTGGCTCTGTCTCGTCTAGACGAATTTCTCTCATTAAAAATATGTAAAAAGTGTCCCAAGTTGTATGCTTCTACGGTACACAATTGGTAAAATTATTTCATAGATCGTTTGCCTACAAAACCGCACTCGTTGTACGAGCTCTGTATTTATCGTTATAATGGATTTAAGTTGTCCCGTAAGATAAATCTGGAAAAAAATGTCGACATAAAAATGTTGCTTTAACTATTTATCACATCAAACACTACCTTGGTATTTGTAAAAAATCATCTTCACGAGCATAATCAACGAATTTCCAAAAATCATCCATTATACAAAAAGGTACAATGTAACCTCAATTTATGCTTTGAGTGGAACTTAGGCTACCCCTACCCTTAAGGTCACTAAAACACATTAGCTACGCTAACACAGGTAGGGAAACACCATTTGACAAGTTTAAAAAACGAGTTTGTCAGTGTCAAATTTACCATAGGCACTACTAGTAAGATCATAATAGCTATTTAAGATACAAGTTGCAAAATGAACGTGTTTTACGCACTAGACGTGAAAATTTCCACACGAGCGATAGCGAGTGTGGAAACACGTCGTGTGCGTAAAACACGGAGTTTTGCAATGTGTATCTTACAAGATTTTTTCTACATACGTTTCAAAAACAACAAATAGGAGTAAAATAATTTCGTTCATGAAATGCCGAATTAGATATGCTAGTAGGCGTGCGTCAGTTACTTGGTTGTTAGGTAATTTTTCAGATCGTTGTTTACAAACAAGATTCGTTTGATATGAACGCGTTGTGTATTTAAAATCTCCGACTAGGCAAAAATGAGCGATTCCGAGCTTCCATCCGATATTGAAGATGCAGCAGAGGCCGCAGTTTCGACGCTGATACCGGAAAAATCAAGATCTGTCTACAATGCAACCTACGAAAAATTCAAGGGATGGTGTGACGGAAAAAATGTGCGTGCTGTCGCAGAAAAGGTTGTGCTGGCATATTTCTCTGACCTTTCTTCGACTTATAAGCCCTCTACGTTATGGAGCACCTATTCTATGCTGCGATCCATGATATATTTCAAGAGAAACCTGGACATTAGCAAATATGCGAATGTTATCGCCTTCCTAAAAAGAAAAGCCGAGGGATATAGGCCTAAAAAGTCGAAAATTTTTACAAGGGAAGAAATCGAAAGGTTTTTGAAGGAAGCGGACGATAAACATTATTTGTTAATGAAAGTAAGTGCAGTATTTCACCAAATTCTTATATGCAGCACATCACTAACGTTTTATTTAAATTCTAGGTAGCCGTTATTGTTGGTTTATCCGGAGCTTGTCGCAGGGAGGAGCTTACATTCATGCGAGTAACTGATATTGAGGATGCCAGTACTTTCATAAAAATTAATATTCCATTCACGAAAACCAAGGTTTCAAGAATGTTTACAGTAACAGAGGGAAACATCGATGGCATTAATTTTTTGGAAATTTTTCGCAAGTATGCTAGTCTACGCCCGTGCAGTACGGACCATCAACGATTTTTCGTTGGCTACAGAAATGGTAAATGTATTGTGCAGCCTGTAGGCATAAACACAATTGGTGCTATACCTAAAAAAATTGCTGGTTTTCTTGGACTTTCAAACTGTGAAGAATATACTGGGCACTGCTTCCGCCGATGTTCTGCTTCGTTTTTGGCTGATGCTGGTGCGAGCATGTCGACACTCAAAAGGCACGGCGGCTGGCGATCAAGTTCTGTCGCTGAGAGTTACGTCGAAAGTTCCTTGGAATATAAGAAGAGCGTAGCAAATAAGATTTTGGGTGAAAAGGAAAGAGAACCAGTAAAGGTGCAGGGACCTTTTTGTGCGGCTACATCATTTCCTGCGATTTCTAAGAATATGCAAATGTTACAAGAGAAAGATAATTTAAGTGTAGCATCATCAAGTGCCCATTTTCATCAATTAAATAATTGTGTTGTACATATTTACCAAAAATAAAAACTTAGTTAACTGTTGTGTTAGTTTTAAGCACTAGTGCTTATAAGCCGTTCACGATCTTTTTGGGTCAGGTGAGGCTATGACCATCTAGTAATTTTGTTGGCAGAACCTCTGTTGCAACTAAATTCCATCATGGAAATTGACACTTTTTGTGTTAGGTTAGGTTGTTTTCAGTTTAAGGTTATATTTTCTGAATAGGTACATTGTTGCCGGATATTCTCTAGTCTCCACATCGACTCGCGTTCTTTTAAATTTGGTCTGTCCTTTTTAAATTGGAAGTAGCATCGTTTAATCGAAATTTTTTGTTGTAACAAAATTATTTTGGGCATTTTGACTTTTCCTTTGACGGAAATTAAAATTATTTTTACACATTTGATAAATCATTTATTTTCTTACGAATATTAAAATAATAAATCTGGCAATGTGGTGGCAAGAAAATGTCGAACAGACACTGACAGCAAAAAAAAGAGTTGCATCCGCTACATCATCAAATCAGTTAGTCCAACATGAAAATAAAAAATCATAGCCAACTCTGTTCCAAAAAGGTCGTGAACAGCTTATAAAAGTAAACTCTTTTACGCACTAGTGCCTAAAAGAATGTCGTTTCGATACTCAAATAACAATCAAAACGGTAACTTTTTGAAACGTTTGTAGAAAAATAATTTTTCTTATTAGTAATATATCCTTCGAATGCGATGCCACAATCCTTTCTCTAGGTTGTAAGTTATGCAGATGATCGTTTTTAACCGCAACTTAAAATGTTTTTCGTCTATTGACCCTGAAACTTGAAGATCTGAAGAAATATCAAAGATATTTTTTTACGATTATAGATCATTTGCCTAAATTATGCTCTGAAGAGATGATTGTGATCTCGGATTCCCTAATTCTCTCGACGAATTTTGTCAAAACGTATATATGTATAGCATTATGGTTTGTATCTGCTACGTTAAAAGGTTGTCTGCACAACAGCATAAAAGGGTATACGCTGTTTCAAGTTCCTGAAAGTAATTTAAACTGCAATATTTAGCAATACTCTTTAATGAATTACTTATTGCAAATTAAGGACCAAGAAATAGCATGAAACGGCAGGAGTGGTTGAAAGAAATAAATAGACCACTAGACGACATGCATCATTTACTTGTACGTGAGGTGCCGAATTATTGGAATGCAGCGAGCTGTACAAAATATTCGCTAAAGCTTTATATTTGTGATAATTATTTCTTTTAAGCTGGGAACGTTTACAAATAATTTGTTATGTAATATTTATTTATTGCGTTCACATTACACAAACTTCAATTTATTTCTATTATAACCTATAAACTGATTGGGTAAACCACTGACAAAAACGAGTTTGGTTTGACATAAATACCACCGACTTTCCCTACCTGTGTTAGCGTAGCTAACGTGATTTAGTGACCTTACCTACCCTAGCTTATATCCCACTTATCTGTCACTCACTTATTAGGGAAATTTTAGTCACTCATTGATCACTATTTGACTGTGAATACCAATTGGTAAGATTAGGGTGAGGTTAGTATGAGTGTTACCGTCGGTGCGGGTGACTTCGGACAGTGCGCTTAACTTCGGACAATCGGTGTTTTTAACATACCACCCAATTTATGGAGGGGATGACGCTGACCTTGGCAAGTAATATTGTAATACACGTGTATAAAACAGTTTGAGTGAGACAGTGTTGAAGGGGGGATGTGTTACCGGTAAGCATTTTAATTTCACGTGGTATTTTATTTCTACGCTGAATTCTTGATTTTTAAAAAATACCAAAAAGAAACTCCTGTGCATTCTTTTGTATTAAAGATATTCAAATCTAACTTAAGTCATTCTGAGGCTCTATGTATCGTAAAGTATGAACCTATAAACCACAGGCCTATCTATGATAGTATTTTATATACAGGGCCGTAACAAAAAAATCTCCATTTTTGCAGGTGACTTGGGACATGCCAAACAAATACAATAGGGTGTTGGGAAGTAGATCTTATTTGAATTATAGATCTGATAGACTGCAGCAAGCCATCAGAGACGTGAAATTAAAAAATATTTCAATCAGGAATGCCGCAGAGATTTACAATATCCCAAAATCCACACTTTCAGACAAACTGAGGGGCATTCACAGTAAGACTCATGGAGGTCAACCTATACTATCACAGCTTGAAGAAGCAAAAATTGCTGAAGCTATTGAAATTTGTGCAGAATGGGGATTTCCATTTACTGACTTAGATATAAGGAAACTCATACAAGATTTTTTCACCCGAAAAGGTGTGACTACTAAATTTAGAAACAATATGCCTGGACGAGTTTGGGTTAAGAAATTTTTGGCGTGACATACAAATTAGACTATTAGACTATCTCAAAATATTAAAAGAAACAGAGCGAAAGTAACTGCCCAAACACTGACTGATTACTTTAATGAGCTCAGGGTCGAATTACAAGATGTGCCTCCAGAAAGAATTATAAACTATGATGAAACCAATTTTAGTGACAACCCGGCGAGGCCAAAAGTCATCTGCAAGAGGGGCGTTAAACATTGTGACCGCATAATTGATTCATCAAAAACGAGCATTTCAGTAATGATGGCGGCAGCAGAAAGTGGAGATTTCTTACCCCCGTTTGTGGTTTACAAGGCTAAACACAGATATCAAGAGTGGGAAGAAGATGGCCCCCCGGGATGTCGCTACAGCGTGAGTAAGTCCGGATGGTTTGAAAGTGCAACATTTGTTGAATGGTTCAGACAAATATTGTTGCCATACATTAGAAACGTACAAGGACCGAAGATAATAATCGGAGACAACCTTTCTAGCCACTTAACTTTTGATGTGATACAAGAATGCGAACAGAATGACATAAGGTTTATCCTACTTCCCCCAAATTCCACTCACCTTTGTCAGCCCTTAGATGTGACATACTTTGCTCCACTTAAAAAAAAGTGGCGCAACATATTGAGTGAATGGAAAATGAAGAGGAAGGGACCGTTCCAAAAGGCAGATTTTCCAAATCTACTAAGACGCACTCTAGAAGGGATAGAAGCAAACTCTAAAAAAATATTATGTCTGGATTTAGGGCAAGTGGGATATGCCCATTCAATCCTCAAGAATGCTTGAAGAGACTTCCTAAAGACTTACAGAAAGACTCTGAAAATGAAGTTAGCAGTTTGATGGGAGAGACGATTGTAAATTTCTTAAAAGAAACCCGAATGCCAGAACCAAGAGCTAAAACTAGGCGAAAACGTGTAAATGTCAAGGCAGGAAAAGCTGTACGATCCACAGACTTACCGTCAAAGGAAAACTACAAAGGTATTGAAGAAACCAATGTTGAAGACCAAGGTTCTTCAGATGAAGATTTGCCTTTAAACAATTTTAGGAACGACCAGAACACAGATCCAGCTCCTCTTGCAGTGGTCCTAAATGACTCTCTTGAAGATACTTCCGAAATACAACAGGAATTGGAGTCTTTTGGAGAAGATAATGGGGAAGAGTATCAACAAGAATATCACCAAGTGCCTTTGGAAACAAATAATTTTGTTATAGTTAAAGTTCCTTTAAAACATTCATCAAAGTACAAATATTATGCTGGCCAAATTGTTGAATGTATTGGGGATGACGATGCCAACAAGAATTTGGTTATTAAATATTTAAGAAGAAAGAAATCATCTGTGGAGTGTTATTTTTATTTTCCAAATGTCACTGATGAAAGCGTAGTTCACGTGTCTGAAATAGTAAAGAAACTTACTCCAGTTCCTCTGCGTAGGGGCCGATATAATTTCAATAATTTGCCAAGTGATATTTCTATAGAATAGGACTCATAGACTTTTTTATATTTCTACAAATTTTTATATTATTTTATTATTTTTATAAGACTGATCAGTCTTTTATATCTTTGAGAATCTTTTTTTTGTTTCGATGTTTTGAATTGTATCTTTACTGAATTATTCCATTGTTACCTACATAGAATTTAAGTTTTTGTATTTTCAGTATTTTCATAAATAAATGATGGACAAATATTTTTTTTTATTAAAATGGTGTCCGAAGTTAATGTTAGTATTACTAGCTTCGTTTTCAGGCGTTTTTATATGATGTCCGAAGTCACCTTCAAAGTGAAGATGACTTCGGACAAAAAACATTCTAAAAAATATATATAAGAAAGAGTATCTTCTAAAAACTTTTTACAGGAACCTATACCTAAAGGATATGGGTATCCTCACGATTTTTTCCAGAACTGTCTGTGCGAATTCAACATTGAAATAAACAAAAATGTCGAAAAAGCGTCCGAAGTCACCCGCACCGATGGTATTCAATTTACTAGGGATGTCGTACCCGGTCTAAAGTCAAACCCGGGTACCCGAAAACAGTACCCGGGTACCCGAAATATATTTAAAAAATGTTAGCGTACATCGCAACATTCGTTACGCCACGAGATTTAAACTGAACTAAATTGAAATACTACCTACTCTCCCATCAAAATCACACAGAGGATGTTTACGTTACTTCATCGCGTACTGACGCGATTTAATGGTACTATTGACGGGTTGAATATTTCCGTGAAGGGGATTTATTATATGAAACAAGAAACATTATGTAGTATGGGATGGGGTGATTCTGGTTATTACTGCATGCTTATGTTTTTCTAGAGCTTATTCCTACTGTTTTTAAGTTTTTATCATCTTCTCCGAAAAAGGCTCACTTACTAGAGATTACATAATTTAATAGTCGGGTACCCGGGTCCTGAAAATATACCCGGGTTGACTATTACCCGGGTCGACCCGGGTACCCGGGTACCCGCCGACATCCCTACAATTTACGTCTCTGAATTCGGCCCTTAGCTCATAAAATGTGCCAAGATCTTACTGGCACGAATGAAAATTAGTTTTGCAGTAATTTTAAATGATTACAATTCATTATAACAATAAAAATTACCATATTTGTGAACTAATGAAGTGTTTTTCACTGTTTTGACTTTGTCCTCATGTAAAATACAAAATGAAAATCACAAAGCAACCACTAATAGAGCGATTTCTCCCATAGTAAACTTGTATAAAAGTTTCAGCGCCCTACAACGGGTGGGCCAGAAACTATTCCAGCAAGGCGGCAAAATTTAAATACGGCATTACTACGATATTTGGATTAATTAAGGATATGCCGTCAACACCAATACAAATTTTGCATATACATAATTTGCCTTCATCAGAATCTCGATTTTAAAGTTTTGAACCGCATAAATCGGAATATGCAAAATTTTTATAGGTTCTGAAGTTTACAATAATTATGGAAAAATCAAACAAAATATTTGCAAATAACAAATATATTTTAAGTAATTCAAATAGCAATATTGTTTAATAAATACTGTCAATCTTACAATAGTCGTGCTCAATTGCAACAATTTACTTTGGTTCAAAATGCTTTTCACGCATTTTAAATGATTTGCCGGTTTCAATTTGGCGTATGCGTTTACTATATATGCACTTTTCAAAAAGCGAACAGGTGACACCAGCGCCTCCTGACGGGTGGGCCAATCTCTAACAATTATTTGATTTGACAGATACATTCAGAAAACGTTTCTATTAGTAGGTTTTTTTATGCCTTTGGGAAATTTTGTGTCTCCTACACTAAATCGGCACAATTTGAAACAACACTTCTTCACACACCGACCCATCATTAATTATAGTTTGGTTCTAACCTTGCCGAGTGGCGAAACTAGCGCCTTCCGATGGGTGGGCCAGTCCCTAACATTTATTTGACAGGTGCATTTAAGAAACTCTTCTATTAGTGGTTGCTTTGTGATGGAAATACCAAACTTGTAACATCATTTTGTTTTACAAAAACATTAGCTTATTATCAAACAAACACGTGTTTTAAAAAGCCAACTCTATTGAAAACACTTTTAAACTTAGTAATTAGAACCAAAATGGCTAAGCGTTCCACTTTTCCTTTCCTTCCCCTAAAAAGACTCAATACACATAGCTCAATAACTAAATAATATTATGTTACATCTTGTTCTATCCACGATATCAGCTTCAAAGTGACACTTTGCTATAAAATAACCCAAACACATTTGCACCGACATTACTAAAAAACTGGTCTGTTCACAATTGCTGGTTTCCTTATGTGATCTTCACTGCATTCACTGAAGTTCATTCCTGCTGCAGTTTGATGATGAGAACTTTCTAAAATTCTACCATACACCACAATTACATATTAATTTTCCACTTCCAGATTGTGTCTGGAAAGTGCTCGATTGGAGGAAGCAATAGGTTGCACAGCAACTGGATATACAAAAGAATGAAAAATAAACAACTGGAAAGGTTGTTGTTCCCCACTCAACACCATGTTGTTGAGAAACTTTAGAAAACTAAGAACAAAAGGAACGGATCAGGCCAGAAGATTTGATAACGACGATGAAAAAATAGCTTTGTCCATTGTATGAAATAAATTGCTGCATAATATTAATATAACGGTAATAACGTGAAAGCTGCAACAAACCAACAAACTATAGAAAGTAGTGAATAAGAATAAAGTTGAATAACTGTCAAGGCTATATATGTTGGAGCAATATAAAAAATTGCACACCAATACCAATTGCTTGAATTGATGATAAATAGATTTGAAAAATAAGAAATATCAAAGATGATTTCAAGAAGTAGTTTTTATATAACGAAATTTTCAGTAATCCTCAATGCAGTGATACTCCACTATTTTCTTTCTCATCTGATACGAAAGTGATTGAAAACATTGGTTGCACGCTGGTAGCTCAATTTTCCATCTTGTTGAATAGGCTTGTAAATGCACATGATTGCTGATAGCGGCTGATAGTAGTAAGATAGCAGACAGTAGTGTTTTCGTCCTTTGAACTGCTTAAAACCCAGAATGAAAAACGGGAAGGAGCTGACTCTGAAAATAAAAAGAAACATTATTTTTCAATTACTCTCAAATAGATATATTAATAAAGCACAAATATTACACCTAAATTTAATTAAATTAAATCTAACTCTAATTTTCTTGTAGGTTGTGGCAACAATCAGAAGGATTAAATTCTATTCAATCTATGCATGCACTTGATCTTTTACAATATTTAATCACTAATCTTAATTAGCTATCTTCTACACTCACATTGCACAGATTTAATAAAGTATGATCAAAAATTATTTTCATCTAGTATGGCTAGGGAATAGTTCTTAATTTATGAATGCAACTATAAACCGTTCAATAGTTATTTTCCCGATAGGAGGCCATGTTAGGCCCTGTAAATATGCTGTCAGTCATTAACAAAAGTTAGGTTATGCCCATTTTATACAAAATGATAATTTTATGTTAATGTACAAAACGTGGTTGCCAGATTTGGTTTTAGATTTTGTGCCACTTTCATTATTGGTTAAGATAAATTTCATGAAAGACGACTTGCTGATTCTGAATACGTTTCATACTTTGTTGAGTAGGCATAATGGTATAATAATAGTATATTATACATCAAGGTAGCGAAGTGCAGTATTATAACCTGAGCGCATATTAGATACTGAGCGCGCAGCGCGAAGTATCTAAAGCGCGAAGGTTATAAGACGATTCGCTACCGTGGTGTATATACTATTTTTTGTACTACCAAACGGCTTAATACCTAAATTCCCAACAAATTTCGAAAATATGTTAACTGTCAACCTGACAATACAGCTCTTTAAAACGTCAAAATTAAAATAGTCATATTTGGTAACTTAGCAATTTATTAGTTACCACGGTGAAAACTGTTTATTTTACTTTCTCTCCCTTGGTGGAGAAAATCAATTTCACAACCTCAAAATAGGCCAATAACGGTGCGTTCTGAGACTAGTAGTGCAAAAAAGTCGTTTTTTTATTGTAATTATAAATTGTATACAAACATACTTAAATATTACAATTTATGTATTTTTTTCAGTATAAATAAATAGAGCTTTTACAAGCCACTTTAGGCCCATTGCATAACAATCTGTCTCCATTGTCCCTTATTTATGATTTTATTTCTCCAGTCTTCTATTCCTTTCCTTGCTATGTCTTCCATTAATGCCTCCTTGCACCTATTCTTTGGTCGGCCTCTTCTTCTAGTTTCTTGCACTCTGTCTTCCAATACTATCTTAGTAGCTCTTCCATCTGACATTCTCCATACAGTGCGAACGTTGGCTGTGGAACGCTCCGAATAAAAAATTCCCCAATCATCTGCAGCCAAAATCCTCGGACAAGTCGATTTTTTTTTTTTGGTCTCCCGCGTATGAGGTATGGCGTTATCAATGTTTTTTTTAAATGGCAACCCCCTTTTTTATTACGGAATTTGAAAAAACGCATCTTTTTAGTTACGTTAAGCTGATTTTTGAATATAGATCAAAAATTAAGAAAAAAAAATTAAAATTGCAAAATACTAAATTTAGTTGCAATAGTAATTTCAAAAACAACTAAATTAAATGTACAAAATGTGCACCGTTGTGTTCACTGAGGTCTGGCCTGTCGGCTTTATAATGCCTGTAGGCCTTTGTAATTTGTAGTTTTGTGTCACTTTTAATGACTTTCGGCATATTTGCTTTAGTATTACAATTTGTTGACAGATAGGTATCCATGATGCCGATGTCCATAAATATTATGCCTAGTGGCAAGCAAAGTATGAAAGCACTGGCAACATTGCACGTTTAACCTCAAAATGTCAAATTAGACACTTTCGTGAGGCTCCTGTACGTAACAGCTGATTGTGACAAAGTATCAGAAAGAGATTCTAGGGAGTTTTAATTTTATTGAACATAAAAACAAAATTCCATGTCTACCTACCGGGAAAATAACTATTGAACGGTTTATATGTTTATACTTAATGTCAAAGTTTCATTCATAATCAGGAACAATTCCATAGCCATACTAAATAAAAATAATTTTTATCATACTATGTATTATACATATCAATAAATGTACACCTAACATATGATTATTAGCAAACATTTATTACGATTAATATCATATCGGCATGCTACATTACAACTTATATCATGTTGTCAATTATGTGGGTTAGTGCCGCCTACAGTACAGTTATTCCACATGAAGTCCAACACTGGGTGCTGGACCATTTAAAAAATCTGCTTCCCTTTTAAAAAATCCATTCTTCGTACAAATTTTTAAAAATGGTCAAGCAAATATTGAATGAGAGAGCATCATAAAATCAAAAATATGAATGCGTTCTATTTAAGAAACTGTGAAACTTAACAGCTTTCCGCTATGAATTTAATAGCTACTTACAAACTTTATAAAAATAGAGTTAAAATTCAAAGTTGCCTGTCACAGATGCCAATTGATGAACAAATCTACTAAATCACAGAATATCTTAATCCACATAGGCTACATAGCTCAAAATATTCACAAATTCCTAAATTGTTATTGGGACACAAGATTGTAAAACCAGTCATTTTAGTCCATAAATCGTATCTTCTTTTATCTCAAGGAAACCCATTCATTATATCACTTTTTAAATACAGTCGGTAAATTGACACCAAATAGAATAATAGTAATTTTTATTAAATGCTTGTGTCGAGTTCTGCCCACTATAGAACATTACAGCAAAGTTTTTCTGAGATCACTTGCATTTCATGTAAATCAAACTGCATCCACAATGTTTTGTTCAGATGGCTTTCGGACATTTTCTATTACCAAACTGTTGAACATAGCTTTAATATATAATGTGTGTAGTAACTGTACTTCAACTACCATCTTGAGAAAATGGCGACAATGGTTTGCGATACAATCAATACCAAATTATCATGAAATTGAGTGATTGGATCTCTGTAATGCAACAAGCATATATACATGCAGGTATTAATTTTAAACTGTATCCAGTTAGTTATTATTTTTATTTTTGGAGAACAAATGGGTAATGGCCGGTGGTGTTAATCTAGTTACAAAACAAAAACAATGAAATAATTTTGTATAGCTGATAGACAGCTAGAGACCAAAGTGGGTTTCAGCTGTGTTTTGAATTGATTAAAATATCCACTTCATTGTGTAACATAATAGCTTTGTATTGAGAATACAAGTTTTATATTTATATTGGTGAATAACGAAAGTGATAATTATTCAAAAACCATTCAGAATATTTTGATTTAATAATAGTTATAAAATCAGTGCACTACCAGATTTGGATGGTTTTTGTGTGTTTTTGATGTTGCTGTTATGTGTTAAAAGAGACAGTTCATACTCCAAGTTTCAATATATACGGAAGTTTGAGAGAGCCACTTCAATTCTGGTAGTATGTAGCAACAGAATAACTTTCAAAACTTTTTGAATTTGAAAGTTAATAATAGTTCAGGAGTAAGAAGAAACGTGACGTCGAATAACAGGCAAACCACAGCCCTGACTCGCCAATTAAACTGTGTATTAACTAAAGTGCAGTGGAATTTTAAGGCAGAAAAATATAAAGTTGATGAGTATAAATGAAGTATGAGATAAAGACACAAAAATTGACCGCAGTGAGTACTGAATTAACATTAAAATACCACAAAGGCGGAAGGAAAATTTCCCTCTCACAGAGGCGAAAGTTTCAGATTGCAGCGCAGCGTATATGTTATATGGTAACAGTTCCGTATGCGGTGAAACGCCAAAAATTCGTTTTTTTTTTCGGGAAAAGTCCCTAATCGATAGATTTCACTCCAAAGAACACGATTCCGCTGTCGGAGCGTGGTTTTTTCAACTATTTCTTTTGATTTTCTAACCTCAAAAGTTTCACCGTATACGGAACAATTACCGCGGGGTTATTATTCCGTATACGGTGAAACGCCAAAAATGCATTAATTTTGGTGGGAAAAGATACTCATAGATAGATTTCACTTCAAGGAACAGGATTTCAATGTCGGAAGGATGCATTTCTCCTCGCATTTCTCAATAATTTTTTTTTAGTTCGAAACCTTTACTTTTACAACTCACAATTACCCGCTGCCACTGAATATGTGTCAAAAGCCGGTTGACATAAACCATTAACCTGGACCGCCGCCGAGAGCGCAACGCATTGCGTTGAACAAACTCTCTCTCCTATTTTTTCTCTAAAAAAAATTATCAAGACCTAACAACTAACATAAACCATTAACCTGGACCACCGCCGAGAGCGCAACGCATTGCGTTGAACAAACTCTCTCTCGTATTTTTTCTCTAAAAAAATTATCAAGACCTAACAACTAACATAAACCATTAACCTGGACCACCGCCGAGAGCGCAACGCATTGCGTTGAACAAACTCTCTCTCATATTTTTTCTCTAAAAAAAATTATCAAGACCTAACAACTAACATAAACCATTAACCTGGACCACCGCCGAGAGCGCAACGCATTGCGTTGAACAAACTCTCTCTCATATTTTTTCTCTAAAAAAATTATCAAGACCTAACAACTAACATAAACCATTAACCTGGACCGCCGCCGAGAGCGCAACGCATTGCGTTGAACAAACTCTATCTCGTATTTTTTCTCTAAAAAAAAATATCAAGACCTAACAACTAACATAAACCATCAACCTGGACCACCGCCGAGAGCGCAACGCATTGCGTTGAACAAACTCTCTCTCGTATTTTTTCTCTAAAAAAATTATCAAGACCTAACAACTAACATAAACCATTAACCTGGACCACCGCCGAGAGCGCAACGCATTGCGTTGAACAAACTCTCTCTTATTTTTTCTCTAAAAAAAATTATCAAGACCTAACAACTAACATAAACCATTAACCTGGACCGCCGCCGAGAGCGCAACGCATTGCGTTGAACAAACTCTCTCTCGTATTTTTTCTCTAAAAAAAATATCAAGACCTAACAACTAACATAAACCATTAACCTGGACCACCGCCGAGAACGCAACGCATTGCGTTGAACAAACTCTCTCTCGTATTTTTTCTCTAAAAAAAATTATCAAGACCTAACAACTAACATAAACCATTAACCTGGACCACCGCCGAGAGCGCAACGCATTGCGTTGAACAAACTCTCTCTCATATTTTTTCTCTAAAAAAAATTATCAAGACCTAACAACTAACATAAACCATTAACCGGACCACCGCCGAGAGCGCAACGCATTGCGTTGAACAAACTCTCTCTCGTATTTTTTCTCTAAAAAAAATTTCAAGACCTAACAACTAACATAAGCCATTAACCTGGACCACCGCCGAGAGCGCAACGCATTGCGTTGAACAAACTCTCTCTCATATTTTTTCTCTAAAAAAATTATCAAGACCTAACAACTAACATAAACCATTAACCTGGACCGCCGCCGAGAGCGCAACGCATTGCGTTGAACAAACTTTCTCTCGTATTTTTTCTCTAAAAAAAATAGCAAGACCTAACAACTAACATAAACCATTAACCTGGACCACCGCCGAGAGCGCAACGCATTGCGTTGAACAAACTCTCTCTCGTATTTTTTCTCTAAAAAAATTATCAAGACCTAACAACTAACATAAACCATTAACCTGGACCACCGCCGAGAGCGCAACGCATTGCGTTGAACAAACTCTCTCTCGTATTTTTTCTCTAAAAAAAAATATCAAGACCTAACAACTAACATAAACCAGTAACCTGGACCACCGCCGAGAGCGCAACGCATTGCGTTGAACAAACTCTCTCTCGTATTTTTTCTCTAAAAAAAAATATCAAGACCTAACAACTAACATAAACCATTAACCTGGACCGCCGCCGAGAGCGCAACGCATTGCGTTGAACAAACTCTCTCTCATATTTTTTCTCTAAAAAAAATTATCAAGACCTAACAACTAACATAAACCATTAACCTGGACCACCGCCGAGAGCGCAACGCATTGCGTTGAACAAACTCTCTCTCATATTTTTTCTCTAAAAAAAATTATCAAGACCTAACAACTAACATAAACCATTAACCTGGACCACCGCCGAGAGCGCAACGCATTGCGTTGAACAAACTCTCTCTCATATTTTTTCTCTAAAAAAATTATCAAGACCTAACAACTAACATAAACCATTAACCTGGACCGCCGCCGAGAGCGCAACGCATTGCGTTGAACAAACTCTATCTCGTATTTTTTCTCTAAAAAAAAATATCAAGACCTAACAACTAACATAAACCATCAACCTGGACCACCGCCGAGAGCGCAACGCATTGCGTTGAACAAACTCTCTCTCGTATTTTTTCTCTAAAAAAATTATCAAGACCTAACAACTAACATAAACCATTAACCTGGACCACCGCCGAGAGCGCAACGCATTGCGTTGAACAAACTCTCTCTTATTTTTTCTCTAAAAAAAATTATCAAGACCTAACAACTAACATAAACCATTAACCTGGACCGCCGCCGAGAGCGCAACGCATTGCGTTGAACAAACTCTCTCTCGTATTTTTTCTCTAAAAAAAATATCAAGACCTAACAACTAACATAAACCATTAACCTGGACCACCGCCGAGAACGCAACGCATTGCGTTGAACAAACTCTCTCTCGTATTTTTTCTCTAAAAAAAATTATCAAGACCTAACAACTAACATAAACCATTAACCTGGACCACCGCCGAGAGCGCAACGCATTGCGTTGAACAAACTCTCTCTCATATTTTTTCTCTAAAAAAAATTATCAAGACCTAACAACTAACATAAACCATTAACCGGACCACCGCCGAGAGCGCAACGCATTGCGTTGAACAAACTCTCTCTCGTATTTTTTCTCTAAAAAAAATTTCAAGACCTAACAACTAACATAAGCCATTAACCTGGACCACCGCCGAGAGCGCAACGCATTGCGTTGAACAAACTCTCTCTCATATTTTTTCTCTAAAAAAATTATCAAGACCTAACAACTAACATAAACCATTAACCTGGACCGCCGCCGAGAGCGCAACGCATTGCGTTGAACAAACTTTCTCTCGTATTTTTTCTCTAAAAAAAATAGCAAGACCTAACAACTAACATAAACCATTAACCTGGACCACCGCCGAGAGCGCAACGCATTGCGTTGAACAAACTCTCTCTCGTATTTTTTCTCTAAAAAAATTATCAAGACCTAACAACTAACATAAACCATTAACCTGGACCACCGCCGAGAGCGCAACGCATTGCGTTGAACAAACTCTCTCTCGTATTTTTTCTCTAAAAAAAAATATCAAGACCTAACAACTAACATAAACCAGTAACCTGGACCACCGCCGAGAGCGCAACGCATTGCGTTGAACAAACTCTCTCTCGTATTTTTTCTCTAAAAAAAAATATCAAGACCTAACAACTAACATAAACCATTAACCTGGACCGCCGCCGAGAGCGCAACGCATTGCGTTGAACAAACTCTCTCTCGTATTTTTTCTCTAAAAAAAAATATCAAGGCCTAACAACTAACATAAACCATTAACCTGGACCACCGCCAAGAACGCAACGCATTGCGTTGAACAAACTCTCTCTCGTATTTTTTCTCTAAAAAAAATTATCAAGACCTAACAACTAACATAAACCATTAACCTGGACCAACGCCGAGAGCGCAACACATTGCGTTGAACAAACTCTCTCTCATATTTTTTCTCTAAAAAAAATTATCAAGATCTAACAACTAACATAAACCATTAACCTGGACCACCGCCGAGAGCGCAACGCATTGCGTTGAACAAACTCTCTCTCGTATTTTTTCTCTAAAAAAAATTATCAAGACCTAACAACTAACATAAACCATTAACCTGGACCACCGCCGAGAGCGCAACGCATTGCGTTGAACAAACTCTCTCTCATATTTTTTCTCTAAAAAAAATGATCAAGACCTAACAACTAACATAAACCATTAACCTGGACCGCCGCCGAGAGCGCAACGCATTGCGTTGAACAAACTCTCTCTCGTATTTTTTCTCTAAAAAAAAATATCAAGGCCTAACAACTAACATAAACCATTAACCTGGACCACCGCCAAGAACGCAACGCATTGCGTTGAACAAACTCTGTCTCGTATTTTTTCTCTAAAAAAAATTATCAAGACCTAACAACTAACATAAACCATTAACCTGGACCACCGCCGAGAGCGCAACGCATTGCGTTGAACAAACTCTCTCTCATATTTTTTCTCTAAAAAAAATTATCAAGACCTAACAACTAACATAAACCATTAACCGGACCACCGCCGAGAGCGCAACGCATTGCGTTGAACAAACTCTCTCTCGTATTTTTTCTCTAAAAAAAATTATCAAGACCTAACAACTAACATAAACCATTAACCTGGACCACCGCCGAGAGCGCAACGCATTGCTTTAAATATTGATAGCGGCAAGCGGCACCCACAACATTTTGACATACACGCTGATCGAACTATAAACTTACTTCGCTCGCAGCGGATGCGAAATAGATCGGACCGTGCACCGAATTTCACCCCAAAAGGTTACTAATGTCAAAATAAGACATTGGCATTTTATAACTTGTCAAAAGTTTGAGTGGACGTATCACATGATGAAATCCGCCATTAGTATTCCCGCGGCCCTAAGTTTTCCAAATTATAGTTTGTTTATACGGAAAAGAACCATATTTTGACGTTTTTCACAAATTACGATATTCAGGACAGTATTAACATCAAACAATCCAGAACATTTAACAGAGAAATAAATATTTTCCTGTAAGTTTTATATTGATTAAATATTCGTAAGTAACTGTTCAATAGATTATTGCGGTGTACATTTGCAATTCCAGGTTGAACATGTATAGCAAGTAGTTTAGTGTCGAGAAAACTCCAGTATAGCCCACTGGTACATTTTGACATTTCCGGAATATGAAATTAGAGGAACTGTTATGCCAGTGGCGAAACTGGATTTTAAGCTATAAATAAGAGAAATACTCATTGGGAAATTCAAATTCAATATTATTGTCGACGATTGGACTAACTGCTTGTTTTATGGTGAAACACAGGCATTTTTGTACTAAGTACACACAAATGTTAAACTGCAGCTAACCTAAATTCGCACCTTTACGGCAGCCAAGACTGGGTCTGGCATGAGACTCTCGTGTTTTGCCTCCATTGTCTGAACATTTTTAGAACCTCCGACAAACTGAGAATCACATTATCACGCGTATGCGCCTAAGCACCAGTGGGCTAGATTGGAGTTTAGTCCATGTATCTATTTAATATAATTTAGATGTTAATGAAGCACATTAAATTACCGAGAAGATTTCGATACAAATGATGTTATATCATTTGCGTTTTGGATTTGAACTTTCCAATTTCCATTAATTGTAATAAATTGATGAAAACACCTTATGACTCATATTTCTTCAACATTTAAACCTCTTTGTGGTATTTTATTGTATTTGAGAGATTAGTCATTTTGAATAACTTTCTTTCACTTCAGCAAATGAATTGTAAAATTTTATTTTGACTTTAGTAATTTTTTGTTATCAAATGTCGCTTACACCATTAAAAAATTCTATTTTTTTATTACATCATCATGGTTTTCCGCAAAATCGTATTTTGATATTGGATAAAAAAGTACCAGTCAAAAATTGTATGGCCACACTGTGATTATATAGTCACTAGTAATTTAAAATACTATAAATGTAATTATAATATACATAAGAGCCCAGCAAATTTTTCCATTTTTATCATATGCATTTGTACCCTATGGTATGGTACTTATTAATCATGTAACTTGGACAAAACACCAAAGAATCGCTTTCCTGCGGAACTTTTTCTTGCCGAACTTTTTCCTGCGGATTTATTTCCCCACCGCACTTTTTCCGGCGGAACATTTTCCGCGGAACTTTTTCCTGCGGACCTTTTTCCGGCATCGGGATCAAACAGATTCTATAATTTTAATTTATAAAAATAGAATTCGATGTAAAGAAAATGAGGCGTGCCGCTCCGACAGCAGAACTGTGGTTTTTAAAGTGAAATCTATGGATGAGTGTCGTTTCCCACCAAAATTGATGCATTTTTGGCGTTTCACCGTATACGGAATTATATCCCCGCGGTAATTGTTCCGTATACGGTGAAACTTTTGAGGTTAGAAAATCAGAAGAAATAGTTGAAAAAATCACGCTCCGACAGCGGAATCGTGTTCTTTGGAGTGAAATCTATCGATTAGAGTTTTTTTCCCCGAAAAAAATCGATTTTTTGGCGTTTCACCGCATACGGAATAATTACCTGTTATATTCATGGTCATGGTTAAGGTACTATATTTATACGAGCAAGCTCGTCCGCCATTTTGAGTTACGGAAAGTGGCGGCAAATTCAAATTCTAGTTACTTTCCAAATGGCATACGGTAAGTTGGAAAAACAAAGATCCTGACATTTAATTTTATCCGTGTTAGAAAAGATTGGTTTTTAAACAAATAAAAAGAAAGCAGAAGAATCGAAACGAAAGCACTGTTAACTAACATGCACGTGGTTTAAACTAGAGAACATTAATAGTACCTTAGTTCAAACAACAGTGACGAGTGACAGAACTCAATAGAACTGACAGATACAGTTGACAGCACAGAACAACACCTACACACTGTATATAGATTTAAATAACCACACTTGGATGAAGACTGTAATTATAATTAACATCGTAATGGAATGCACCAAGATTTAAATCAGCATGCAGTGTTCGTCTGGATCAAACAGTACGTGCTATAACGGTTTCTAGTCTTGCTTTCTTGACAGACGACAGAACGCACGGTTACCGGTCAGCGCAGCCATCGGCTTGGCGCTAAAATCCCTGTGACACAAAATCTAGTGGGATAAGCTTGCCTGGTTAATAAAGCACTCTAGTCATGGTCAAACAACTCTGTGACGTGCATCTATCGATCATAATAAGCGAAGCGCAAGTGAAATATATAAAGGGGTACAGCGCAATAACCTACAAGTGGATCAAATAAGAAAGTGAAGTAGATAGTGCGTAACGTAAAGCTAGTTAATTTCAATTACTAGCGATTGTACGGAGCATCGAGATCAGTGGCGGTGATATGCATAAGCAAGAATAAGCGTTGCTTAGGGGCCCGGGCCCTTAGAGGGCCGTTTGGGGGGCCCTGAAAGTTCTGTATTCGCTTATTAAATAGCTCGATATCTTCTACTTTATTTGGGTATAAATTGATAGCACTGCAACCCCAGTCCCCACTCTCAGTTAGCAGTAGGGTTGCCAACTGTATTATCTCCAATTTCAGGACAAGGAGTGCAAATATGCAGGACACCCAATAAAAATGCAGGACAACGAAAAAACATAATGTTTATTAATACAACAAAAAATATTGTTTAAATTTAAACTAAAAGTACATTCCTCAACATAAAAAAATTATATAGAAAATCTTTATCTCTAACTGACGAATAATTGTTTCTTTTAAATACTTCCTAAAATTATAAAACAACTAAACAATTGCGGAAAACATGCAAAAATTCGACACAACTAACAAGCCCTTGTCGCAGCCTATCATCTTCTGTCGCGGTCGTGGGACTAGGGGTAGGGCTTGCGGGTCGCGGGTGAAAACCGCTGGCCGTACGACGTTGCCGGACTTTAAAAAAATATCCGAATAAAGAGAAACATGACAGGTGACACATGGGAATTTATATTGTATAACAAAACAGGCTGTGTTTAATACAGTATTTAAAAAAATGTATGTTTCTGTTTTATTTTTAAAATGCAGTACAAACGACGTCCTGCAAGGGGTCTTGACAGGACGCAGGACAACACCCCTCAAATGCAGGACGTCCTCCGAAATGCAGGACGGTTGGCAACCCTAGTTAGCAGTCATCACTGATCAGACTCGATTTGAGAACTTTGAAAAACTATCAAACATTTTTGAATTTTTAGAACCGAAAAACGTTTTAAGAATGCAAGAAGCTGAACAGGTCCGAAGTAATTTGCATCAAAAAAAGTAATTTGATGTCCTCAATAATAACCTCACCATTCAGTTTGTGAACGCTATTTCCCTACTAAAAGAGAATTTAAATGATAGCATGAGTGTTCCACATTTGACATGTTTATTCCTACAGAAATATAATGTTCTCGAAAGCGATTTTGGCGATATTATTACTGCATTGGTTTTATTCTTGACTCTACCTGTAACATTAGCCTGTTATATTATGAATAGACAATGGCCCCCTGTGTAAAACTGCAAGCTTGCAACCTTGAACGATAAATAGCTTCTTTATATGAATTGCAAGTCTGCAACCTTGAACGCACGTGGCTTCCTGTCTCACGCTCCCTTTTAGAGATAACGCTTATCTTAGCTGATTAGGCATAGTATATATACTAGTAGCTTGCACTTCTAAGTTAAGCTCCAGTCAGTCGATAAGTTCCATTGTGTTCGTATCATAGCTAGATGTAAGAAATTGTCCGGCGGCTAGCTGTGTGCTTCCAATGTTATATTTCATTGTAAAATAAAAATAAACGTTTTTTAAAAAGTCGTTTCGGCGGCCTTTTAATAAAACTGGCGCAGTCGTTCGGATTTGTGGAGGAAAACCTGGAAAACTACAAACATCGAGTCGACCAGCAACTTTCCTTGAGGTTCAACTCTTTGCCGCAAATCGAAACCTACCACCCAGCGGATCTTCGGACATCTCCAACAGGGACAAACATCGCCCGATCGTGAGAAGCGCCCGTCGACCCAGCTCCTGCTCCTCCGTGGTTATTGGAACCATCTGGTCATTGGGACCACTCTTGATCATTGGGATCAGTCTCTGGTATTGGCAACGTCAACAACGACGACCCCAGGACAACTTTTGGATAACGCTCTAGCGCAAAGCTGGACTATCCAAGTCGGACTTCAGGACCTCTGTGCAGGACAGCCGACATCAATAGGATCGACGCATCCTTTTTGAAGACAACAGGACGTAGCTTGATCGCACGCTGTTCGTCAATTATAACGCACAATGTAAGTGCATATTTTTATAATAATTTTCGAGCTTTAGAGAAAAAGCAAAGGTATATTTTTATAATAATTTTCAAGCTTTAGAGAAAAAGCAAAGGTATATTTTAAAAATAATAATTTTCAAGCTTTAGAGAAAAAGCAAAGGTATATTTTAAAGGCAACAAAGTAACGTAATATAATTTTCGAAAGTGATAATTATTAAAGCGTTCGCCTAAAACAACAAAGTTAACTAATATAAAGTTTTAAAAATTATACTAACATAGTTTTAAATATTTATTTATAAGTCCAGGCAGAACGTAGTAAGCCAGACCAATTGCTGCACATACTAGGTGTGCTTAATTTGCATTTGTGCTTGCGTTCTTGCGCGTAGGTACCCCTGTTAAACATCCCTAGTCATTAAACTGTTTACTAACATAAATAAAAATTAAAAATAAGTGAAACAAATAAAGCAAAATTAATTTTTGTCTATAAAATTTTTATGTTTAGATCACTATTAATCTTGAATCATTAGTTAAAACACCTGTAATTATATTTTGAAACAATTGTAAAAATTTTATGTCACGAGATCGATCACGCTCACCACGGAATTCTATCCCTAGAATTTTATTTTTAAATAATTTTGGGTTGTTACAACAAATATGGTTGATCAAAACGCATCATTGTTTCCCTCACATTTTAATGTAGCTTTATTAAATGAAATTCCCACATATGATGGTAATCAAGCCACTCTTTCGGAATTTATCAGATCCGCAGAAATCATTGCAACTAAATTTTGTACAGAAAATTTAAACGATTATATCAACCAAGTAATTTTAAATTCGATAAGGAATAAATTAAAAGGTCAAGCGTTAGAAGTAATCACAGGTTACGAGTATGATACTTGGAAAGACTTAAAAAATGTCTTAATTGAAAATTTTGGCGACCAAAGGTCAGAATTGAATCTTTTAATTGATTTAACCAAATTAAAACAGAATAAAGACTCTCCCATAGAATTTTTCAATAAAGTTAGAACTCATTTAGCTATTTATAATTCAAAAGTTTCTCTGAGTCAAGAATCAAAAGATATTATCACTTATAAATTAAAGGCTAACAAAGATTTAGCACTTCGCACTTTTACAAGTGGACTAAATGAAAATTTAGGAAGCTTCGTAAGAAGTAGAAACCCAACTTCACTAGAACAAGCCTTAAGCATAGTAAAAGAAGAAATTGATATCAGATATTCTCAAAATCAAAATAATTTTCAAAGTCAAAAATTAAACAAACCAAATTTAACTTCCAATATTCAAACACGAAATTCATATGAACCTAAATTTAATAACCCAAATTTTATGCAAAGACCATTCCAACAAAATCGAAGTAATTTTAACCAAAATCCTAGAAGTAATTTTAACCAAAATCCTAAAAGTAATTTTAATCAAAATCCCAACTATTTTAAAAGTCCAACGAATTTTAACAATCCTAATAATTCTAGAATAACTCAAAATTCAAGCTTTAATGCATTTGCACCTAAACCAAATTTTTCACCAACAAATAAACCAGAACCTATGGACTTTAGCACTATAAAAAGACCAGCTACTCAACAATCAAATTTCCCCAATAAATATCGAGCAAATTCTCAAAACGTTAATAGAAATTTTAATCATTTAAATTATCATCAAGAAAAACCTCCGGATGAATATGAAGACTTAACCGAAGATTTATTTGAAAATGGAGAATTTTCAACTCCAGAAAATTTTAACGAAAACCTTCAGGAATATTCTGACCCTGATAATTCACAAGACTTAGATCACACCCCAGATTATTTCGAATATCAAGATCCAGACGATACTGTAAATTTTTATTAAGAGCCTCGGAAAAGAATATTTTAACTTTTAATATAAATCCAAAATCAAACCTTCCTTATATTATAATTCCCGCCACCGGCGATAAACTTTTAATAGATACAGGTAGCTCACAAACAATAATTTCTCCAGATTTTGTACAACATTTTCCAAATTATATTTATGAAACAGAATTCGAGATAGTTACATCTCATGGAATTCCTCAACATAACTTAATTGCAGATTTACCAATCCCCAGTCTTTTTTATGAAAACGGAACACATACATGTTATTTATATAATTTTAACCAAGACTATATAGGACTTATTGGATCCGATTTACTTTCAAAATTATCCGCACGAATAGATTATAAATGGATGCATATTCAGACAGAAAGAGCTACGATACCATTTTATTACAACCCGTAAAAACTAAACAAAAAAAAGTGAAACTAATGTAATTTTTCCAAACCTAAAAATTAAGATTTTTATTTTTCTCAACAAAACCTACAGTTAACCCTGTGTATAGAACTTTTCGTAAAATTTATCAGCATAAAAAAATGTAACTAAAATAACTCCAAAATTAAAATTTAATGAAAAATTAGTCATGCCTTCAGCAATTGAAACCATAAAATAATCAATTTAAAACAAGCGTAATTAATACTTTAAACGAAATACAAGAAATTAATATTTATAATCCTTACTGCCGGTCTTATAAAGGCAACTAATCTGACGTTAACTTTAATTCGTTGTTAAAATAAACAAAAGCGCATCAAAACGTAAGTGCTTATGACATTTTATTCATTAGTAAACAAATTTTTATGCGCTTTTGTTTATTTTAACAGCGAATTAAAGTTAACGTCAAATTAGTGGCCTTTATAAGACTGGCTGTTAATCTTATAAAACTAAAAATTATGAACTCAACAAAAATCGGTCTATCAGACTTAACAACTTTAATATAAAAACTCCAAACATCAAAAGTATTTTAAATAACAATTTAAAAAAACAATTTAAGATTAGACCATTTAAACGAAGATGAAAAAACTCTTTTGACCAATTTATGTTTTAAATACAGAGATGTATTTTACTCTCCCGAAATACCTTTTATCCGTTACGAAACTGACAATAAAAGTCAACTCATAAGATTTAATAATTTAGACATAAATCTGTAAAATATTTAGATTATATAGCTACTTTAGAAGGAATAAAATCAGATTCATCTAAAAATTCAATAATCAAAATTTCCCAGCACTTAAAAATCGAAATAAAATCATTTTTAACCAAATAGTCTATTAAAGAACATTTATCAAAAATTTCGCCAAAATAACTAAATTTTTAACCGTGTGTTTAAAGAAAGAAATAAGATTGTACACACCCCTGAATTTTGAAAAACTTTAAGTATTGCAAATAAATTTTAATATATAAGCCAGTAACTTCAAGTATCAAAAGTATTTTAAAAAAAATAATATCTTAAGAAAAAACTTAAGACTAAAATCATTTAAATCAGAAAAACTCAAATAAAAATTACACTTAACAAACAAACAAGACCAGCATAATATGGTATTTACAATTTTAATAATCACAATATTTCTCGCGTTAAAACTAAATGTTCACAGCAACATACCTTTATAATTGATATTGCTAAAAGGAAAACAAAGAAACACCTTTACAACAATTTAAAATTAAATTAAAATTCAGAAAAATCAAACATTTCAATTAAATGAAAAAGTATTTGTAACAAATTTCAGAAGTAAAGATGAAATTTAAAATTAAAACCAATTCGGAAAAATCAAACATTCCAATTAAATGAAAAAGTATTTGTTAAAACAAATTTCAGAAGTAAAGATGAAATTTAAAATTAAACTCAATTCGGAAAAATCAAACATTCTAATTAAATGAAAAAATATTTGTTAAAACAAATTTAAGAAGTAAAGTTGAAATTCAAAATTAAATCTAATTTAAAAAAAAGGAAATATAAAACACCCTGACTAAAGGGAATTATTACTCTCCCTTTTTTCAGGATTACTACCCTCTTCATCGCCTGTACCCTGCTGACTCAATCACCAGTTATACAGAGCGATATTATTATTAAGAATTTAAATGATAATCCTGGATTATATCCCTTAAACTTAGGAAACGTAGTGCTTAAACAAAGCGAATGGACGCTTATTAGAAATGTAGACTATACTCCTATATTTGTTAGTTATGACACACTTAGAACTAATTTAATGAAAGTAATACCTTTACTCGAAAATAAAAGTTATGTTATTGAATATACAAAATTTAAAAGGATTGATGATGTTATCATTAATCATAACAATTTACTCATAATATTAAAACAATATCTTGATAAATCAGATAAACTCTTAAGTCAATTATTTCCTGATGTTAAACACAAAATTAATAAGAGAGGACTTTTCGACGGACTTGGATCCGCCTTAAAATTTTTAACTGGCAACCTCGACGCCAACGATGGAGTCAGATACGAATCTATGATTACTAAATTACAAGAAAGCAGTAAAATTCAAAATGACATTATATTAGAGCAAACTAAAATTTTAAATGATACCATTTCAGTAATCAATGTTATAGCAAAGAGTCAGGAATTATTAGATAGAAATATAAATAAAATAATTTTACAAAATGAGGAATTAGGCAAAAATCTCGCTACATACTCCTTAAAAACAGTCTTGCTAGAAGCAATTCAATTTTTACAACTACTTATTAACACTTGTTTGGAACTAGGAAATGCATTAACTTTTGCCCAAAATCAACAGATGCATATGTCATTAATTGATAATGACGATTTAATTGAAAATCTAAATGAAATTTCGACGTATCTCAATAGCATATCAGAAAAAGCTTTAACTATTCCATATCCTGCAGAGTTACAGTATTTACATTTATACGAGTCAATTATCATTACAAAAGTTTACCAAGTTAAAAACAGAATTACATTTATATTCGAAATACCTCTTACTTCCAAAACTAACGATTATCAAATGATACAATTAATACCATTTCCGATTTTTATCCAAAACTATCAATTTCGTATGATTATACCTACATATAGTACTTTATTATTCAACGTTAAAAACAGCATTCCCGTTGAAATAAGTCATTGTAAACTTATAACTTTAGACACCTACTTTTGTAATCAAAATAACTACTTTGAAATTCCCAACGACAAATTGTGCGAAACACAACTTCTGTCATTTAATAAAAATAAAACATGTATCCCTTATTTATTCAATTTAACAGAGATCAAAATATCACAAATAAATCCTGCGACATGGTTAATATTTTCCCCATCTGAAGCAATATTGGACGTCAAATGTAAAAATCAGAATTTTAGAAAAGGAATATCTGGCACTAACCTCTTACACCTCAGTTCAGACTGTCTTGTTTCAATAAATCAAAAACACATGTTATTCACCGCAAAAAGAACCTCAAATGAAATTGTTAATTTAAAATTTCAAACATTGACCGCTTAATAATTCCTGAATCGAACCACATAAATGTTTCAAAGATTGACTTGATACCTGTTGACACCCAGAAATTGGTTGAGGACCGAATTAAGCTTAATAAATATGAAAATTTGTTAAAACCTGTTAATTATATTAAATCTGATAATTTAAGTGTGTCTGCAATTATATTTACTCTGTGTACTATTCTTATGTTAATAATTTTTATATTGTATTGTATTATAATAGGAACACAATGAAGATTAAACTTATTAGATTTCTAAATAAAGATTTTGAACCAGTTAACGTAAATACGTAAGTTTAATTTTCTTTTCTTTTTTGTAAGTTCAATAGAGGCATATTTGAATACCGCTATTGAACATTTTATCGGCGGACGAGTTATATTACAGCTAGGCAATGGCCCCCTGTGTAAAACTGCAAGCTTGCAACCTTGAACAATAATAGTTTCTTTCTGTGAACTGCAAGTCTGCAACCTTGAACGCACGTGGCTTCCTGTCTCACGCTCGCTTTTAGAGATAACGCTTATCTTAGCTGATTAGACATAGTATATATACAAGTAGCCTGCACCTCTAAGATAAGTTCCAGTTAGTTCGTAGCTAGATGTAAGAAATTGTCTGGCAGCTAATCTGTGTGCTTCCAATGTTATACTTCATTGTAAAATAAAAATAAACGTTTTTTAAAAAGTCGTTTCGGCGGCCTTTTAATAAAACTCGCTGTTATTGAATAATAAAAAATCTTCGTTTCGGTTTGTTTTAATGTCGATTGCATTGATTGCGTCATTTACATCACCAATGCACCCTGGTAAGGGTGGAAGCAATTTAAGCCGACTTCCGTAGATGTTTTTTCTCATACGCTGCAAATCTAAAATTCTTAGAAGCCGGATAATCTGCCTCCTCGCGAGTCCCTTGCCCAGTTGACCCCTATACTTCCAGGTAAAAATTAAGTAACGGGATTATAAAGTTGACCGTTTGCCCGGTTGGCCTACATATTAGAAGAGTACTATTTATCTAGCAGCACACAAGCATCTGTTTCTTTTTAAAAAATTACAGAAAACTCTTTGTTCTTTTCCTATACTTACACAGAGGTTATCATCCTGATATACCAATGTAAATTCTATTAGCCCAGTCTTGTTAATCAACATAATAGTGTTATGCGTATCCACGAATTCTTAAACTGTTCGGTTTGTGTTACCGCGTTCTGTTATAGAAACAACTATGATGCGTCTCTAAAGTATTGTTTCCGTAAGATCTGAAGAATTATATAAATCACCGTCGTTGCATCACATTGCAAATAGACATTATTTTTATCTTGTCGCACAATTTTGCTCATTTAAGTTGGTAATGAAGAAATATGTGCTGCTCTCTTACAAATAATATAGATGTTATATCATAATTCGGATAACATTGTGACGATCAGACTGCTTTTGAGGAATGCTTATCGACTCTTAAAGTGTCAAATAAATGTTATTATTAGAACAATCAATAACAAAGTAAATAACGTTTCTAATAAAGATTGAACAAAATACAAGGATTTGCAAGTTAATACAAGGTTTTATAAAAATTTTTTTTTTTAAACAAACTAAGTAAAATATGGCAGACAAAAGGATTACGAGAAAGAGAATAAAGGACTGAAGAAGGACAAGAAGAGATGGAAGAAGTGGCGAGTGGTGCTGAAGTTGAAGTAGAAGAAGTACAGCAAGAGGTTGCAATACAAGGAGATCAGGTAAGAATTCAAGAGGAAACAATAGGAAAACAAACCATCGATATGGAGAAGTTAATGGAAGTAATGTTAGGAATAAAGAAAGAAGCAAAGGAAAGAGAAAGAAGTATACAACAGTCAATTGAACAAAAGGCTGAGGAAAGTAAGAAAGATGCTGAGGAAAGAGAAAGAAGATTGCAACAGTCAATTGAGGAGAAGGGAGGTGAAATTAAGAAGGATGCCGAGGAAAGAGAAAGTAGATTACAGACAGCTATTCAGAATACTGCAGATATATTGCAAGATCAAAAAGCTCATGCAGAAAAGATGGAAGAGTCAATACAGGAGCTAAAAAAAGAATTTTATAAGGTACAACTTGAGAATAAACAAGAATTGCAAGCACAAATAAATAATATTTGATTAAAATTACAAGTTACATTTAGGAAGAATACTTATTATTAAATGGGAATCAAGTAAAGAGAAACAAATTATAATTCAACAAGAAGGTAATTAAATCTTGGAACAGAACCCAAAAGTGGGCTGCCAAGATAAATAATTGTTGCTGAGCCAAAAGGAGCCAGAGACAAAGAAAAAGGTTTGATGGTATGGTAATTAAGAAGAAATAATAATAATTTGAATTGAATAATTATACCAAAAGTAGGTAATTGTTGGATGAAAAGAATATTGGTAAAGAATAATTTACATTTTAAAAATAAGACAGAAAAAATGTATAACAGGAAATATTAACATGATTCATGAAAATGCAGGGAAAGCAGAAAAAATCAGAAACTTGCGTATGTGTAATGGATTTAGTCTCATAATAAAATCGAACTGTCACTGTACGATGAACTAAGGTCCATTGCTCCATTATAATTAAAAATTCAAATCTGTGCGTTGACGGTACAAGAGCTGCTATAACTGATTTTCGGTGATGGAGAAGGTAAATGAAAATAATAAAATGTAGTTAAAATATCACAAGTGCTTTCGGAATTACAGAAAAAATTCTTTCAAATAATAAACATGTTCAAAGGTTAAAAGCAACAGTTGTAGTTCAATGTGCTTTAGTCAAGAAGTACAAGTATTTATAGTTCAGTATACTTTTGCCTACATTTTACTCTAATTGATTTAATATAAATGGCAAATTTGAACACAACTTGAAATATTCTGTTGGTATTATCTCGAGTCAATTATAAATATTGTTTCTACAAAAAACTACTACTAAATAATTTAAGAACAAGCTGCTTTTTACAAACTACCGTAAAATACAATCAACTTATTTTGACGCTTCATTTACTTAAATAAGGATATCCAATAAGATGCAGGTAATTTGCAATAACTTTTAATTTTTAAACAAATCAAAAAGTTCAAAATAAAAAGGATGTAAGTATTTAATTTTAAGAGTTACTTAGCAAAATATTCAATATGAACATCTTCTGGTATCTGCTACATCATGATCAGAATTGGTTATTGATCGTAAACACCTTCATTCGCTTAAGGTAAGTATTCCTAGCTTTGGCAGCTTTATTTCGTTTTTTCGTAATACACTAACTGTGAACCATTGTAGAACTATATTTAATAATGATACACACAACCAATTGTCTCACTTGATTACAAACAAGTGATAGTTTCTCCTCAGAGCGGTGCTTTCCTAACAACACAAATATGACTCACCATCTCATTTTAGAGAAAGTGCTAGGAAACAATTAGTGTCTACCTTGACAACTTAATCCTTCTTTACATTAGGGCACTTACGTGCTTATCAGTAAAATTAGTTTTGTCTAATCTCACTCGATAATTGCTGTTCGCTTGGTGGCCTAATCTCAAACATTTGAAAGGTTTTCGATAGATGCGCCACCTATATAAAATGTATAGGAAACTCTAAGTGCTCTCTTCCCTTTTTAAGAGCGCTATACACCACGTGACTTTTTGCGTCGAAATTACACCACACGCCTCGTTCCAGGAACGGCTAAAGTTAGGACGGCGTACCAACGTTGCCAGTTCGTGCACTGATGGATAAAGCGGGAAACTTAAACTTTCAAACTAATATGTTTCAAATTACAATTTACCGTAACAGCTACTGTTATGGTTACGCATAAATTCTTCAAAATTTGCTAAATTATATTTACTTTAATTTTCTTTTATAAACTTTGTTGTCTTCTATTACGTTCTCAGTAAACTTGGTGAATGTTGCTACACGATGTCTTGTATGGATATTTTTCACTAGTTCTGAAGTATCCCATTTTGTTAGTTTCATAATTCTTTCAAATTTTTTATTTTTTAAAAACTCGATCAAAACATGAAGTGGCTTGTCTAAACGTTTAATTTTTTTACTTTGTAAGTAATAATATTTTAGTATGATATGTTTTTCGGACTTTTTCCACTGTCTAGGGTGTAAATCACACAACGTTTCGGGAGTTTTGATCTACTCCCGTCTTTAGGTGTTCCTGGTTAGTCCTGAGAAGGACTGACATTGTACGTTTTTCAACGTACATTTGTGCCTCCCCTGGGGTTTGAACCCGGGACCGCTGATCGCTGTGATTACTACTCTGCCACTCTAACCTCTAAGCCCTGGTGGCCTAGTGGTTAGAGTGGGTTCAAACCCCGGGGGAGGCACAAATATACGTTGAAAAACGTACAATGTCAGTCCTTCTCAGGACTAACCAGGAACACCTGAAGACGGGAGTAGATCAAAGCTCCCGAAACGTTGTGTGATTTACACCCTAGACAGTGGAAAAAGTCCGAAAAACATATCATAATAGACCATTGCCAAAAAATTACATTCAGAGAACAATATTTTAGTGTTTTATGCATACTCTCGAGATGTATATTTGTATTGGCAATTGCTCCAACTCAAAAACAATAGGCCCATTTTTCAAAACAAGTTGCCAAATAATTAATGAAATATTGACGAAACTTTTGTTGATTAATTTTTCAGAATATCCAAAAACTTGAAAATTCTGCAGATCCAAAAGTGTCTGTAAATATTTTAAAGTTTTATAAACCCATTCCCTCTTCTCAGCATTATTAATTTTTGAGAAATTTGACTGCCACGCACGATCTATGTGCCAGGAACAAAAATCTGTTTATGTGGTGGACCCATTATATTTTCCCATGGGTTATAAAATACATTCGTTATATCTGACATAAAAGTGTCAGTTTTTATAATGCCCACGTTATCTCTTATTTTCTGAAAGAAAACTTGATTGATATAAGAATTTTTCCTGTTAGAAAACATAAATGCTAAGGGTATCACTTCATTAAACTCATCTACACTTAAAATGGTAGTGAGTTCAAAATCATAGGCAGTAAGCCCATGTGTGTTGTCAATGGCAATAAATATAGTTCCAATTTTTTTTAAAAGTGGTGAATCCATTAGTGAGGTGGAAATAAAAAAACTTTGATTTGAAAACAGAGTATGTTGGATAGCCAGCTAATAAGAAGATTCGAAAACAGGCCTCTTTTCGTTCAACACGTAAACAAAATAGGAACAGAAACTGTAGCCGGAAACCCAATATTGAAGAAACTCGGCTAATTATAGAAAATTTACATGGCACGCATTCAGAAGTTATATCTAAAAATCCTGGAAATGATAATTTTTATGAGTAAATAATTAGGAAAAAAATATTTTGTATTATTTTTTAATATTTACATTAATAATTCTTTAAATTAATAATTATAATATATCTAAATTTTTGTTAATAAAAAATATAAAATGTATAACCTGATTTTTATTAATTTAACAAATGAATATGTCATTTGGCTTCTCGAAAAGAAAATTAAAGTAAAGATAATTTACTAAATTTTGGAGAATTTATTCGTAATCAGAACAGTTGCTGTTACGGTAAATTTTTGAGTTAATATACGTATTGTAATTTGAAACATATTATTTTGAAAGTTTAAGTTTCCCGCTTTATCCATCAGTGCACGAACTGGCAACGTAGGTACGCCGTCCTAACTTTAGCCGTTCCTCCTCGTTCCGCGTAGATCCCAACAAGCAACCAGCAGCGATTATTCCATACATCACAAACGGCTAAGGTAGCGACTAACGCTACAGTGAAGATCGGCGAGTGCGAGCCCTACAATAACGTAGGCGGTACATGGTTCGCACCAATTTCTGTCAGTGTTTCTACCGGCAACGCTGTAACGCTGTCCACTACCGACTTCCTACCGTAAATTACAATAATGCGACTGGGGGGTGGGGCAGTGAAATTCAAATTCATTTGACATTTCTAGTGTCGATACTCTAGCCGCAACGGTGTGAATTCTTTGTCGATGGCCTGATTGAACTATTGCAATTTTCGAAGATAAAATGAGTGTTCATTGAACACACACATTGTTGAAAACTGTAAAAATGCTTGGGACCTGGTTCTCCGTAAAACTTCTTAGCGTAAATAAACAAATTACGGTCAAGCTAAAAAATGATCACTCATGAAGTGCGGTTGATTCCTTAATTGTAAAAATATTTTTTATACAAATCTGGATACAAAAAACAAAAATATGAAAATTCAGCCCAACATGCCTCCCATATACAAAATATTGATGGTTTAAGAGATACAGAGTGTTCAAAGTTATAGAATTTTATTGCAAACTTACTCAACAAATTTGAAAATGGTTATAGCATCAACTTGAAAATTCGAAGCTTTACGTTTCTTAGCATGGCATAATGGTGCTACAAATACTATCTCCGTCAAACAAGAAGAGAGCACGTTTCATTCCAAACCCTCTAAAATAGATATTTATTTTAAATACACCAATTTTTATTGAAGCACATGTCTACAAAGTTATTTGTGACATTCTACATGTAATAATTAAATAAAAAACACATCGTGAACGGAAAAATTTTATTTTCCCAAGGAGCCCATTTTTTTTTAATGCGGCATCGAAAACTTTTTGGTGATATATTATTGCTAAATATCGAGTGATGCCAAAAAGCACTTCAGAATTGACAACTGTCAAATTTACAATTCACAATTTTGCGATTTGCAACTGTAGCTCACATATTAAATGATGTAAAAATAATCGGAAAATAGCAAAAATTAATGCTGAAAGAAAAACTTTTTCGATACCAGATTAGAAAAAAAATTTAAACACTTTGCTAATTACAAAAAGAAAGATCTAAACAGTTGAGTTCAACTGGGAAGTATTATTTGTCATCTTCATTTCGTGGGGGGTTCCTTATAGGCAATCCCCTGGTATATCGTGGGTCGATTAATTCCGGTAACAGGCACTTATAATAAAAAGATTTAACTGGCAAAACTATTTTTTGTTTCCAAAATTCTTGATCTCGTTCAATCTAAAAACAAAACATACTATAAAATATTATGTATTTTATATTATTGAAGTGTAGTACCTTTCGGACTAACATTCCCAAGGGAGACCACAAAATAAAGAAACAGAATTGCCTTTGTGTTATATGGAACTGACCCTGAATTTAATAAAAATAATTATGTGAATTTTTTAAATTCATATTGCCATTAACGTCAACAATAGCAAATGTAATATTTTTTTTTATCAATTGCATCACGAGGATGTAACTACCTTGAGGTTGCTGGACACTTAACCTCGATAATGCTGTCTTCATTCACTAACCCATCCGGACTGGCACCTAACATAAAATTATCCTCATCTATAAAAAGACCGCATTTTTCGACTGTCACATGAAACTCTTCCTCAAATTGTTTTATGGGAAATGGTTCGTGATCCGATCCATATTTGGTGTGCTCATTGCTCATAAATTTTGAATATAATAAGTTTTCGATCTTCTTTACACAAGATGTTGTTTTCCTCATTTTTTCAATTTCTCAAAAATTGGAGGCAGTAATACGCAATGAACGTTCTTGTTTCCATGTTGCATTAGAACTCTGTCCTATGGTTTCCTTTTCAATAATTTTTATTTCTACAGGCGTTTTTCTTAAGCTGCGAAAAAAATCAATTTTTCGGCAATTGTATATATCTATCGGAAGGTCAAGTTCGGCAGAGGATTTCCATAATCTTTGTCGGCGAAATGTTTCGGTTTTGAGCAAAATAATTTTGTTTTCGTTTTTCGAATTCTCTTATAAAACAATCTCCGTTTCTTTATTCTTTCAACATACTTCTTTTTATAGCCGGATGGACTTTTTTCAGTAAAAATTTTATGGAGAACTCGGTGATAATCTCCACCACTATTTGTTACGGTCTTAAACGGTCTTTACGACACCGCACCGGCTCATACAACAACTAAACGGCCGGCGCGGTCGATATTTGACAAAATCGGTACAAAGATTCACCTAGGCCGCTGCTCATGGCGCAACAAGATAATGCCGGTTAAGCATTCAGTGGAGCAAGGGCGGCTTCTTTACGAGATTATCTAAGGGCAACGGCCAGAGGGGCGGTAAATAACAATAAAATTAAATTGGACGCCACCCGGTTTGATAGAAGTACGAAAACATAAGGATAGACCCAGAGAAAAACCGGGATATCAGGTGGGCTTACCTTCTAACGGACACTTGGCAGCAATCTGGACAGCAGGCCGGTTTAGCAACAATGAACCTACCTTTTTGAAAATCCACTTGGCAACTGACCAAACTCCTCTTACAACTGTAACACAAAACCACACAGAGCGCATGTACAATAACAAGGAAACCACATTTAAAATGACATGACATGTATTGACACAAAATATTAGAAACTGTATACAAAAAGGCACATGTAAATCCAAAGTGTAAATACGGCAGTTCAATGGTTGCGCAACGTCTTAAACTAATATCAGAAAGTGACCTAAAAACTGTAGAGCAACAATAATTTCGTGAAGCGGTACGTTCTATGCAAATAAGCTATCTTAACTGACAGTAAAAGAACACAACTGTTCGCTAAACAACAATAATTTCGTGAAGCGGTATGAATAATACGTTCTATGCAAATAAGCTATCTTAACTGACAGTAAAAGAACACAACTGTACGCTAATTCGACGCAACACACCGTATCAATATCAGACTGCACGAACAATAGTTATTTAAGTCACAAGGAATGCAAGGACCTATTAACATTTGAGGTAGGCAAGTACAAGCCAAGACGAAGTCGCGGCTTGTTGCCTGCCGAAAATGTTAATAGGCGATACATTCCGAGTTATCTTATTAAATTTTTCCCGCTGCTTATCAAAATTTTCCTAGATTTTTGAAAAAAACGTTTAGTTTGTCGCCTGTCACCAGTATTAATTTTCGTGAGTCGTGTTACCTATGAGTGTCACATGTAACATAAACACTTGCAATTTAGCAACAAAACGTCTAAATCTGCATCTTGCTTTGCTAATTTTATTATCCTAGGAACTTAATAATAATATTAAGTTCCGTTGTCAAGAAAAAGCAGCAAACAAATATAATCACCGACTTACACGTTTTGTTACTAAGGCTGTATCACTGACTTACATGATCAGCAGCTGGAAAACGTTATTAAGTAATACAGACCATATCTGACAGAGCTTGGCTGTGCGGTAATGACGTCCTTTGCCGCAGTAGCGACCACCGCCCCAGATACTGCATATTTGGACGAGAAGGGAAGCAAATACTGTGACAACTTGGCGGGAGGCTGTGAGCCGGATGCATGGAGATTTATCCTCACAGCGGCATGTAATGCGAAGTGCGAACGGGAGGCAAAACGACATGACAGCTTCGCCGGTACAAAACACTGCTAAATGAGTCCCCCTAACGAGAAGAATTGGCCTAAAAGGCGCTTAATCGAGGTCTGCGACCCCGCGGCAAATTGGAGACTCAAAGGCTTGCGTTCTCGGCATTCCAACGAACACTCACGCCCCCCACACTAAACAATGTGAAAACGTACGGCTGGGCAACGTCTCAACAAACAAAGTCACAAAAATTGACAATATCAACAATCGTTGTAACAGCACAATAATCACGGCCTAATTAATGAAACCGAATTTTCTGCGAAACCAAAGCCACGCCACGCGGTACCAGTCCACTCAAAACAAGAGCCGTGCCGCCAACCGACGACTCCCAAGGGTTGAAGGGGGCGGCGGATCCGCTCCCGCAAAACCTTCTAGCAGAAAACTGCACATTCAAAACTATAGCTCGCTCCTAACTAACTGCCAAAACGACGCCCAGCCGACCGACGCCTCGTTGCAACCGCCAAAAGCCGTCAGCCAATCAGAGCCTAAGAAGCCAACCGGGTAAAACAAAATAATGCCTGCCAAGATCGAAAGCGTCACCAAGCGCTTTGTGGCCAATCGGAAGGCGGAATTGTTCACCGGACAAAAACAAATTAAAGCCGGTGTAACAAGAAAGACATAAAGGGTGGCCCAAATCGAGGTAACTGCGCTAACTACAGGGTGTTCGAATTCAAAATTGCTAGGATACGTGTTGAACCGTTAAAATGCTGAAAACTGGTTTGAAATATAAATAAGCTGCCCTAAAGGCTTAAATGGTAAATTAAATGACTGAAGACTGCAAACCGGCTTAACATATTAAATGATATGGCAGCAGCCTCGCATCTTGTTCCATAATTTCCTTTTTGAGTAAAATTAATTCTCTTGACTCCAACAAATTTACTGATTATGGAATTGTACTGTTCTGCGAAATTTGTGTCCATATTTAATATAAGACTTGCTGCGTTGTGGACCAGACGATTTATAGCTATTTGTATGTCCTCGTATAAGCCACACTCCATCATAGCCGGCACAACATTTTGTTCATTTTCTTTGCTTTTGCAAGTAAAATAAGCAATTTCTTTGCATAACAGGTGCTCTCCAAACACATGAGATGGCTATTTTTCCTGTCTTGACAGAGTAAAGCAACTTGTTCATGAATTGGTTTATCTTCCTGTCTTCTGTAGGTGATAGATTTTGATATGGCTGTTCGAAGTTGCCCAGTATTGTTTTCTATAATTTTCCTAAGTCTTGGAGGAATTGGCGAGTTTTTAGAATCGCTCTGTTTCCTATCTAAAATTAAAGAAAACATGTAAATATGTACAAGATCTATTTTCAAAACATGTCAACTTACATGAAATTTCTCTTATTTTCTTAGAAGAATTACGAAGCAAATGGTTCTTGCACTCAATCTTCTGTACCAGTGTATTACTATATGGACGACATTCTAGTAATCTCTTTTCAATGCTGCTATCCCCCGTCTCCGACAATCTTTAGATATTTTAACCGTACATAAACAAACTTTGTCGAAGACCTTCGACAATGATGTCCGCCTCCATGCTCGTTGACGTTCCTGTCCAATTCAGATAACATTTGTGTTCAGGTACTTCCACTTTTCTGTTAGCTGCTCTTGTGCAGATACAACAATATTTGTTTCTGATACCCAAAAACAAAACCTTTTTTGTCCTTTGACCAATAATACAAGCCTTAAAAAATAAATGAATGATTTTGGGCAATCAATTATGACAACAATCACTTACTACTCCAGAAGCAGCATCATAGTTAACATTATAAGAGCGTTTTGCCCAAGCTCCATCTGTAATCACAGTAATATATGGTAATTTTTTTATCGACCTTGCCTAAATCTGTGGATAATTTTGCTTCCTCTTGTCCAGCTTCTTCCATTACTTTAAGGGCAGTAGAGGGAATCTGCTCTGCCACAATATCGTTGTAATGTTGATACGTCGTTGGAGACATAAATGGAATATTTAAAACCGACATAATTTCTTCAGCTCCGGAATAACCAGTCCTCACAGAAATTGCACCAACTTCAATGTTTAAGTTGCCATTGTCTTTCTCATTGGAAGTGTCATTCAGTTTTAATTCCTTTTCGATATTGCAAAATCTGCATTTTAATATATAGGAACAGTCAAGACCTCTTCGGATTTCTTTGATACAATACATGTCATTTATTGAGCAAGAAAATGGACTGTGGTCAAATGTAGTCAATTGTTTAAAAAAATACCCAATGTCAACCAAACGCCTTAGTCCAGTCTGTAGAGACAAAAAAAGGCCTTTGCCTTACAAAAAATGGAGTATGAACGGTTTTTATATATGTCGGGATCCTGATGAAAAATCCAAGTTTTCGACCTTGGAGGGGCGCCGCGCGAGCGGCCATCTTGGATTAAAGGTGCTAAAAACTGGTGTTATCCAAATAGCTCCGCATCGGTTGATCAAACGTCAAAAAAGTTCAATATAAAGTTAAAGGAGACAAGATTGTTGACATTTTTTGTATATTCATTTTTGTTGTAAGTGTAATATGTAACGAGTTACAGCAGCTGAAAGTTGAACATTTCACCAAAATATCTTAAACTTTATTTTTGTTGATACATTTTGTAAGAACAACTTACACTATATTGTTTGTAATATTTTTCTACGTCAGAATAACGTTCTATAGAGAAATACAAAGTATGATCAAAAATTATTTTCATCTAGTATGGCTATGGAATAATTCTTAATATATAAACGCAACTATAAGTCACTTATATTCTCGCACATACAGTCGTTGTTTTTGATGGATATCCGTTTGATGGCGACAAAAAAATACCAAGACTGCAGAAAGGCTTCTCCTATCGAAAAAGCAGATATCTGCGGATGTTATTTTGGATGAAACAACGCCGGTTCTAGTTTCCCAAGAACGATTTCTAGCAAACGAAGAGAATAAAGTCCGTTTGCTTTCGATGCTGTAAAAACATACGAACATTACTGTATTACAGTTAAGCAGGCTGAAGAAGATGGTGATGTGTTGATTGTCAACACGACGATTTCTTTGTGCTCAAAATTTAATGCAGTTTTCGCCATTGGAGAAGACGTCGATCTTCTAGTTCTGCTGACGGTATTAGCAACATCTACCTTCGCAAACCTATGAGAGGCAAACTTGTCGAAAAAGTGTATGCTGCAAATAGTTTCAAATATGGAAAAGCAGCTGAGAACATTTTGTTTCTCCATGCGTTTAGTGGCTGCGACACGTCGTCCGTCTACAACCAAGGAAAAAGTTTGTTTTCGCTTGTCCAGAAAAGCACAAGACTCAATGACATTATAGGCATATTCAAACATCACGATGCCAAACCAGATGATATCGCAGATGCTGAAGCACGCTTTCTCGTTGCTTTGGTGGCTACATGGAAGAAAATACCTTGGAAGAAGTCCGTTACCAACAAGATCAAGTGCAAGAAACACATTTAATTTTGCTTCTTTGCCACCAACGAAGGACGCTGCACGGTATCAAGCATTTAGGACCAGGTCCAACAGTGGTATGGAATAGAAAAAAATGCGCAGGACTGGGGCTGGAAAGTTGGCACGAATGGGCTCACTCCAGTAACAATGACAGAGAATCCATCACCCGAGACTTTATTAAAATTAATTTCATGCCATTGAAAAAAAGGATGCGGCGAAGAATGTGACTGCAGGAAAAGTGGGATGAAGTGCTCTATTCTATGTAGATTCTGTAATGGACCAGAAGTTCACACCGAGAGTGGGGACGAAGATGAGGACATTTCATCAATGGAAGTCCCAAGTCTCAGAAGCAATGACTTCGAAGATAACATTGAGAATAAAGAATCTTATGGAGACGTCAACATCTACCGACCGGGACCTACAAAAATAAAAATAAACTAAATAATATAATCGCGAACATGAAACATCACTAAACTGGAGCATCTGTGGATTAGGACTACTGGGGATACCACAATAAAAAAAGCGCCATTAACTCTACCTCATGGTGGTGTGGAAATGAGTTTACTATACGTTTATCAAATTATTATAACTACATAACGAATAGCCAGAAATAATACAAAAGAAATTTTAAAAAATGAGAAATTACACTATTTTTTTAGAGAAATGTTCATCTTTCCACTGCGGTAACGCCTTTCATATTACACTTACAAAAAATAGTTATATACAAAAAATGTCAAGAATCTTGTCTTCTTTAACTTTGAATTCAACTTTTTTGGCGTAGGATTAACCGTTGCGGAGTCATCTGAAAAAATCCAGTTTTTAGCACCTTTAATCCAAGATGGCTGTTCGCGCGGCGCCCCTCCAAGGTCGAAAACTTGGATTTTTCATCAGGATCCCGACCTGAACAACATATATAAAAACCGTTCATACTCCATTTTTCGTAAGGCAAAAACCCCTACTGACTGGACTACCTCCCTTCTGGAAAAATTTCAGTCGGACAGTCGTTACACAAATAAAAAAAAAATAGGGTGTATATAGGCAATGTACTGATTATTACGAAACGTTTATTTACTTTCGGATTAACGACGACGTTGGACTAACAATGGATTTAGGAACAGAAGTACCTTCTGTAATAATTTCAATTGGAGACTCATTATAGAAATCACTAAAAATTAATAGTTGAATTAGTACTAATTTGCGATTATTACAAAACACTTTATTTAGCATTGCGACAATGAGGCCATTGGTGTAACAATTTCTTCAGTCATTGGTGTAACAATGAGTGGTATGAATAAAAACGAAGTACATGCTAATACTAGAAGTATTAGTATTTTCTACAAAGTATATACTTCAAAACTAATAAGAAACTAATTTCAAAGTAGATACTTTTAATTTTTCCGGAACCTACTACACCAAGTAGCACTTTCGTTAAAATACTCAAGTATTTACTACAATTTGAAGTAACGACTTCTTCCAGCAGATACTTCGATTTCAAGAAGAAATTTAGTATTTGCTTGACGTTAGCGAAGTTGGTATAATAGCAGCTTCACTGAGATTGCTACGGTAACTTTTGTTTGAAAATGGATGGAATATGCAGGAGAAAAATATATAATGCAAGACGACGCTACAATGATGATATTTTATATCATAAAATATTCCGGTAACTTAACATAAGGTATAACTTCAATAATTTTTTAAATCCCTTTTTCTTTTAGGTTCAACAGGGAAAACGTATCTTACCTAGCTATTACATTTCTGACAGAAGTAAACGAAACTAGAGGCTGTGCGCTTACACACATTCAGCAAATGGAAGTGTTTTTAAGAAGCTTAGGTATGTTAAATATAAATTAAATTAAATAGGAAAAATAAAGCAAAGTATACCAAAAATATAATAAATTACTTGAAATGAAATAACTAATTTGAATATCGTTGTTTAAGTGGACCCTGGATTTCAGCTAAGCGTTGGAGTTGATGTTGGGAAGTCAACGTGAGACGATGCTACACATTTTAAAGCAAATACTACGGAATAAAAATAGATACTACAAGTAGTGTAGTAAATACTTCGACGTTAAGCAAATACTACCGGAACTGACCAGATGCTTCATGATAGAGCAGATACTTCGAAGTAGATCCTTAAAATTGTAGCATTAGCATCTACTTCGTTTTTATTCATACCACCAAATGTCTTCAGAAGCAGAACTGATAGGGCTTTTGCTATTTATTGCAGGTTGTTCAAGACAGCCCCATGCTCTACTGCTACTACTAAAAAAACGTCCAGGTCTTTTAATTAAGTGTATTACAATAGGTTTTAACTTTTTACATTTTTTGCTTTGCTTTCTGCGCTCTCCGCCTACTTCTTCGCCTGTTAGATAAATGAAGAACTTTTCTTCCAAACTGCGTTTGTCGGCTTTGTACACGTCCCATGTTGTCTACAATTGTTCAACTGTTGCAATGAAACTTCCACGCTGACACCGACGAAAACACAACGAATATTCTAACCAACACGCCTGATCGCCTGAGCACCACAAAACAATAACTCTGAGCACATCTGCGCGACTGCAGTGTTGCCGTATGTGGCGTCATGCTGATTTGTTCAGTTACCTACGTTAGGGGGCGCCACACCGTGGTGGTTTAAATAAATAATTTAATTTTATATCTAGTTATTAATGTAATAATGTTAATTAAGCTTCTTCTTATCTAAAATTACTAAAATAAAACAGTGCATCATGCAAAGTCCAAAATTTGTATACTTCACAATTTTAAAGCATAATTTATTAATTATTTTGCAGAAAAAAAATCGAAAAACTACTTTCCATGATAGATTACAATTTGTAAATACCAATAAAAAAAAATCTGATATTTTTTAATGTCGTTTGCTAACTACTTGCAAAATCTCGCCACTTCTGGTGTATAGTGCTCTTAACAATCTCATAGTGTATTTTAACTTACAGAAATTTTAAAAAGATGTAAACTGAAGAAGACTTTTTAAGTCGAAATATATTTTTACAATATTCATGGTTTTATTGTATTTAATGTAAACAATTAGCTGACAAGAGTTTTTCTACAAATGAAATAATTTTATTCTGAATATCAAGGTTAGACGCAGGTTTTTTTTTTAATTGAACTGGTGAGTTTTCGGTAGCGCCCTTTTGTGCGTGTTTTGCTTTAGTGGCGCTGTTTACTTACGTTATATCACCTAGGCAACTCTTCGATACGTTGTAGCAGACGTAATTGTTTAAAATGAGCCTACTCTGATTTGTGTGTAGATTTTAAATGTGAGGTTACGTCACCATAATTTGATATTGAGAGAATATCTTTTCCCATAATTTCAAAAAAATTCGTACTAGGTTACCTCATTAGTTAAATAAACAGCGTAGACACGATCGCATTCAATAAAAATCAGAACAACTTATGTAAAATCTATTATATTAGCTAATCATTTGACACATTAAAATAAATTGGCACGATGTAGCAACCCAACCCATGAGATATATTCATTAGTTAAATTTAAATTAAATACAACACCAGCAAGTGCTGGGTAAATGAAATCATAGCCAACAAGTATTATCAATTAATAGATATTACAACACAATATCCCAACCGTCTCATCCATAATAATATGATTATTCGTATGAAAATAAATTATTTATAAAGATTATCTCTAAAAGTTCAGTTTGCTCACGTTTGAATTGAGCCATTCCATTGCTTCTGGGGTTAGGCGGGGGATGTCTTCCATATGTCCTAGGAAAGCTGTTGCGGTACATTCAGTAACCATGTTTCCCCAATAAATAGTTTTTGAGCTATATCGCCAACACACGGACAGATAGGCAGATGGAATTTCTGAAGCATCTTTTTCGTCATCTAAAAACCCTGCAACGTGAAGACAAAGAAATCTGGGAAGGTTTTTTTCACGATTTGAATACTTACTTTGTTCGTCTTGTAGACAATGAAAGTAAAAATGACCATTTTAATTGTGCCGAACATATAAAAAAAGCTCACCAATTTTCTACAAAAATTTAATGCACTCATTCTAAAAACTAGACACTAATTACTCAAATATTATCACTATTATCAGATACAACTTCAAATATCTTTTCAAATAATTTTCGTATAGCATGCATGACACATTTTGTCTACATTTGCTTTAACTATCGAATAGATAAAAGCAATAATTTGCACATAACTCAAACTTTACCCTTGACGAAAATGGGGCCCAACAGATACAGGGTAAATGTTGTAAAAGAGACAAAAATGGGCAAGGAGAAGCGTGTTGAATATAATGCAGCCCAATAGATCAAATGGGAGGCATTCCTCCATGACAGCACTGAACCTACGGGCGGGTTGCGCGCAGCCTGCTGCCACCGGTATGGAACACACTGCTACAATAGTATACAACGTAAACTATGATTATCACCCCGGTGCGGAAAGGTTGAAACAATTTTTTGGCTTTGCCTAATTGTTTCGCCATTTATCCAATTATTTCAGGCTTAACCTGTATATTTTTAGTTGAATTATAAATCCTTTTGCATTTCGAATTCGTAAATTTTCCAAACCAACGCATTTTGTACCTGCATCAAGTTCTTATCGTTTGCGCAATGCCCTCTCGACCTCCGCGCTATCTCTTATCAGAGTGCGAGCCTTCCTCGAGGAAACGAAATTTTCGTCCGAGGCACTCATTCTTTTCACCTCGGGCAGCGCATTTCGCGCGGCCGAGATTTTATGTTAATTATATTAAATTACGTGCGCTCAACCGATTTCAATGAGCAATGTGTTTTCTAAGGGCTGATTATTATCAGGTACGATTGCGCTTTTCTGTCTTATTATCCCCATAGTAATTACATTTTTTGTTAGCTCTTAATTACCAGTTCCGTTTCAACAACGAGTTTATCTCGGAGGCCAAGCCTTATCGCACTTTCGACACCTGCTGGGTTCGGCGTTTTGCGGCCTTTTGAAGATGCTTTTGCTGCCTTTTTGGGGATGCTTCTGCAGCAATTTTCTGCGCATCCTTGGCGATTCCAACAAGGGTTGTAGCCGTTCACGTCCAGCTTATTTTGCGAGGTTAGTTGTGCTGTTTCGAGATTTATCGTGTTTTTGATAACTGGTTTCTCCATTTATACATTTTAAACCCGTCAATATTTAAAACTTAAATTCATACGTTTTGCAATTATTAAAATGTAATGTTCAATTTGATACATGCTCTTGCTTTTTACATTAAATTTTCATGCTTATAGTTAATTATGCACAGTTATAAATTTTGCTATTTTTGATGTGTGTTTCGACCCTATGTAAAAGGTACAGTCACGCTATTTATTTTCAATAGCCTAACAGAAGGTTTTATTAGATGACTGTGATAAGCTTATTCCACGAATGTTTTTGGTAAATTATTAAACTAACCCGAAAGGGGTTCTTAATTTTATGCGTGTCGCAACCTTCAGTTAAGATACACAATTTTGTTATTATACATTATAATTATTCTGATTATTTACTACGGACACTTCAAAACTTTCTATTGATTATTAATTAAACGCTAGTCACTTGTAGTTTATTTTTCTTCTTGTTATTTGAAATCTTTTGATTTCTGGCGCCCATTTCCATTTTCCTTTCCTTTTTTGAAGACATTCCAGGTATGTACCCTGGAATGCTGATGATCTGAACCTACGATCTAAGGCCGCCGATATTTGAGCTAGTCGGCCATCGCGGTGAGTAAGAAACAGTTTTTCAGAGCTGCCGTGGTGTATAAATGGTAGGGGGGTTGATCTGCGATTTTTACTACCATTGCTTATTTTATTAATTAATCGCAGGTCGGCTTTCTTATTGTTTCACTGGCGACCAACGCTATGGGGCTCTCGATTTTGGTAGTTACATCAGCTGTGTTTACCTGGATGTCTTTATTTATCAATATTTAATTTTGTACTCTTTAAATTTTTACTTCATATGCCATTTTGTAATTTTCACATCTTGTTGTAGTGCACGTATTTATATTTGACTTTCTTTTCTTTTCCTTTCTTTACGTATCCTTTCGTTCGGTTGTTTATTGACTTTTCTTCCCTCATCTTTCCTGACGAATGATTGGTTTAGCGGTATGTTTATGGGTAGTGTGATGGACTTTGTTGAAAGAGTATGCTTTGGTGAATGACGTTTCTGAATGGTTTCTTTGATTGGTTGCGTGTGTGCTTTGGTAGTGTGGTATGTTTGGTTTTTCCTTATCCTTCCTTTGGTTGCGTATTGGTGGGTCGAGGGCCTGCGTGAATTACTTGTGCGGTTTGGTGTAGTTTACTCTATTTTTGTGATTTTTATTTACTTGCCTCACCGTACTTGTGTTTACTCAGGGTCTCGACGGGTTGTTTCCGGGTTGTTTTTTCTGGCTATTTATTATGCATTTTTTTGAATGCGTTATTATGCATTTCTTTTGGATGCGATTTTTGTGCTTATTGGCTGCGTCCGATGTGAGGCAGTCCTTGTTTTAGGCCCCTGTTCGGTGTAAACAGGGTGTCTATATTTTTTTCTGTGTCCGATGTGGTGCAGGTTTTTCTTCTGTCAGACGTGACAGGGGATATTTTTTGCGTCGATTTTGATGCGCTATTGCATCTTGTTACGAATTGTTTTATGCAATTTTTTTGCGTTTTTTTATGCATCTGTTTGCGTGCGGATTTTCCTTGCGATTGAAGGCGGTTTGCTTTCCTTGTGTTTCCTCGTCTTTAAGCGTGTCTATGTCTCCGTAAACCCGGGTCACGGAATGGAATGGTAGACCTAGCCAGTCGAAGCTTGGATGAGTGGGTGTGGCAGCGTGAGTTTTTCCGAACTCTGGTTTTTTGGTTCATTTTCCTCTTCTTTCCTTTTCTCTTTTCCTTATGTCCCGTTTTCTCTTCTGTTTTTAAAAGTTGCTGTAGGGTATGTTCCCTATGGATTTTGCATTCTAGTGCTTTTCACTTTCCTTTTTACTTACCATTACTTCCGTCTCATTTGAGGATTTTTTTTTCAAAAGCGCTTCGCTTATTTGGATTTGGACTATGGTATTATAGGATATTGTGACCGTGGAAACACCTACAGTGTTCTTTTAAAAACTTGTTTTTTTGTGCTTTTTGTAACGTATAGGGTGGTAGGTTGGGCATGCAGGGAAGGTCACTGTTTGGGAACGTCACCATCTAGTTCTTCCCTTTTGTAACGTATAGGGTGGTAGGTTGGGCATGCAGGGAAGGTCACTGTTGAGGAGCAACGTCATCTTGTTCTCTCTCTAAGCAACGCTAGCAGTTGGGCTCGTTTCTTTCCATATTTTGGGATATTTTTTAGAGTGCTTTCCCCATCCGTGCTTGTGTTCGCTTAGTACCTTGACCGATTTGTTTTTCAAATCGTTGTTCATGGCTTGTTAGCTATGTTGTTTTTTATTTGATTTTATACTTGTTTCGGGTTTTTTCATTTTATTGTTATTTGGGTTGGTTTTTTCGGCCTTGTGGAGATTTCTGGGGGTTGGGGCGAGCGATTGTGTTGCCATCCGACTCAGTGAGGGAGCCACATTCAGTCCGTCATCGGCGCGCCTTTTCCATCTAGCTGCGACGACTGGCTGAATGCCCGAGCGGGGTTTGGTGGTGTTGCGGTTGTTCCCTCCGGCTTCTGGGGTCTCTACCTAAATTCGGGGCGGTTATGGTTTTTAGGATGTTATCCTGGGTTTTCACCCGAATCTTTTTTCGCAGTACTTACTGTGTTTCATTTTTTAAGATAATTTTTTTACTCTCATACTTTTTGATGTTGGGTTATCTTAGATTTAGAGTGAGTGTTGATGATGCGGTTCGAGATTTTCGGATGTTTGTTGTTACGGATGTTTGTAGTTTTGGTGGATTGTGTCCTATGTGATGCAGTCGTTTTTGCTGTTTAGCAGTTTTTTAGGCTTCTGTCCGATTTAGACAGAACGTCTATTTTTTGGCGGTGTCCTATGTGGTGCCCCTGTTATTTTTAAGCCGATTTATAAAGGTTGTTTCCCTTGGCTTATCTTCTCGAAAGAGGATTTTTTCGATAGCGTTTCGCTTTTGGTGTTGGCATCATCGATCTCATTCTCGAATTCTTTGGTTTCCTACATTTTTTTAATGTTTTCATATTTAAACCTTTTTATTTCTTTTGGCCGTGGGGAGTGAAACAATTTTTTGGCTTTGCCTAATTGTTTCGCCATTTATCCAATTATTTCAGGCTTAACCTGTATATTTTTAGTTGAATTATAAATCCTTTTGCATTTCGAATTCGTAAATTTTCCAAACCAACGCATTTTGTACCTGCATCAAGTTCTTATCGTTTGCGCAATGCCCTCTCGACCTCCGCGCTATCTCTTATCAGAGTGCGAGCCTTCCTCGAGGAAACGAAATTTTCGTCCGAGGCACTCATTCTTTTCACCTCGGGCAGCGCATTTCGCGCGGCCGAGATTTTATGTTAATTATATTAAATTACGTGCGCTCAACCAATTTCAATGAGCAATGTGTTTTCTAAGGGCTGATTATTATCAGGTACGATTGCGCTTTTCTGTCTTATTATCCCCATAGTAATTACATTTTTTGTTAGCTCTTAATTACCAGTTCCGTTTCAACAACGAGTTTATCTCGGAGGCCAAGCCTTATCGCACTTTCGACACCTGCTGGGTTCGGCGTTTTGCGGCCTTTTGAAGATGCTTTTGCTGCCTTTTTGGGGATGCTTCTGCAGCAATTTTCTGCGCATCCTTGGCGATTCCAACAAGGGTTGTAGCCGTTCACGTCCAGCTTATTTTGCGAGGTTAGTTGTGCTGTTTCGAGATTTATCGTGTTTTTGATAACTGGTTTCTCCATTTATACATTTTAAACCCGTCAATATTTAAAACTTAAATTCATACGTTTTGCAATTATTAAAATGTAATGTTCAATTTGATACATGCTCTTGCTTTTTACATTAAATTTTCATGCTTATAGTTAATTATGCACAGTTATAAATTTTGCTATTTTTGATGTGTGTTTCGACCCTATGTAAAAGGTACAGTCACGCTATTTATTTTCAATAGCCTAACAGAAGGTTTTATTAGATGACTGTGATAAGCTTATCCCACGAATGTTTTTGGTAAATTATTAAACTAACCCGAAAGGGGTTCTTAATTTTATGCGTGTCGCAACCTTCAGTTAAGATACACAATTTTGTTATTATACATTATAATTATTCTGATTATTTACTACGGACACTTCAAAACTTTCTATTGATTATTAATTAAACGCTAGTCACTTGTAGTTTATTTTTCTTCTTGTTATTTGAAATCTTTTGATTTCTGGCGCCCATTTCCATTTTCCTTTCCTTTTTTGAAGACATTCCAGGGTACATAGCTGATGATCTGAACCTACGATCTAAGGCCGCCGATATTTGAGCTAGTCGGCCATCGCGGTGAGTAAGAAACAGTTTTTCAGAGCTGCCGTGGTGTATAAATGGTAGGGGGGTTGATCTGCGATTTTTACTACCATTGCTTATTTTATTAATTAATCGCAGGTCGGCTTTCTTATTGTTTCAAGGTTCGCGTAATTAATTAGCAAACGCTTCTTTCTGCCCAAGCTACTTCATCCAACTTCTAACAACTTTCTGCTCCGTAAACAGAAACTGACGGCATAAAGCAGCGTTAAATGATACGAATGCTACCCTGAACGAACCATTGTCGTCCAGGGCCGCGAAACTCTCAACACACTTGATTTGCCTACAATACTCTAGTAAGAATTTACTTGAAGACTGCGCTCCCTCTCAGCTCAAATTCGGTTAGAACGGGTAGGGGTGTCAGGTGAGTGCATCGTTACTGGTGTTGTGTGACACATTCCCAGGCGGCACACTGACGTCAAAATGACGTCAATTATTAGTCATCATCGAATACGTCAAATTGACGTACCATTGACGTACTAATTTTTAAAAAAATGACGTAGATACATTAAACAAGTTTATTGAAAGTACAATGAAATTATAACTAAAACTTATTTTAGACTTAACGTACAGTACAAAACATACAACAGATATATAAAAATTCATAACATTTTCAAGTCAAATTCTAATTTACTAATGACTAAGTTATTAGTTCTTTTGTTATTGTTGTATTTAGCTTTGGCTCATTTTTGATATTCGAGCACATAAAAATGCCAAATCTGTTAATATAGAATAATGTTCTGTAAGCAAATGAATAGCCTTTCATGTGATTTGTGTAGAATATATAGTGAAAATAATTACTTATTTTTTTGGTTCAATGTGACAGAAATATTACAAAACTAAATGCAATTGACATTGAATGTGTAACCAAATAGTTTGAATTCTAAGTTAAATATACACCTATTGCAAAAAATGTACGCCTTAGCTTGAGCAATTTCTAACTTCCGTCATCAGGAGGGTCTCTTCCTGACTGTACTAGATCATTGAACTTTCTTGTTGTTTGTTACGGTGGCCAATAACAAGCTGAATGGACATTTTTTTTTCATTTTTATCTTTCATTTCTTAATAGCCTGCTTTCTTGTAAATCTAACTCAGGCCGTAATTTGTCTCTATTGATATTTTCCCATAATTGTTCAATTATTTTTACTTATACCTAACATGCTACAAGCTAAGATCTTAATACCTAACATGCATGAAACATGAAAACATTACACGACATCACAAAAAATCCTACACCAAACAGAACACGCTGAAAATAATTTTTATAGTTTTAAACTTACATTTGGGTTTCCTGATTAGGTCGTTTTCTTACTCTGCTAATTGCAGTTGTTTGTTGACCCCTTCTTAAGCCTAGTTTTATTTTCTCAGATTACATTATTTAGTTTTTTCATTTTTCTTATAGTCAGCTGCTTGCAGGTCCGGTAATCCATGACCTTGCCCAACAGCTTTATTTTATTCCTTATATCCTATCCCATCCTTAAGCCTAGTCTTATTTCCTAATATTATTATTAAAAATTGTCTTTTAAGTGTCTCTTTCACTTTCACTGTTCACTGTTACTTGATCCGGTAGTTCCTGGACCATGTTGGACAGTTTAGTCATTTCCTTGTCGTTGAGTGTTACCTCGTGGATTTGTGGAATTGTTGTTGTTTTGTCTGTGGACAGGTTGTGCTCATTTCTTGGGGAGCAGACTTCGGTAGCCCCTTCATCTCTTGACTCGGAGAACTTAGTAACAAGAAACTCAGGGAACTCCCTTCCTCTGCAGCCCCATTCCATGTCTTTTCTTTGTCGTTGAATGTTAATTTGTGGATTTTTGTTGTTTTTCATCGGTGGGCAAGTAGTTAGTTGGCTTATATGTTGAGTTTTGCTCATTTCTTGGGAGGCAGATCTCAGCAGCCCCTTCATCTCTTGACTCGGAGAACTTAATGTCAAGAAACTCAGCGAACTACCTTCTTCTGCAACCCCATTCCATGATTGTTCTTTGAAGCAGTTACGGCTGATGGTTGTTTCCATTGAGTCTTTGCTCATTGTATTTTCGTTGGCACTCTTTCGATATTTTGTCAGCAAGTTTGTTTAGGTATGGCAAGAGTCTCTCATTTTCCAAAATTTCCCGCGTGTTGTATCCTCTTAGCTCTTCTCTTTCCCTATATGCTATGGCGTGCATAAGCTGGCATTGAAACACTACATGTTCAAGAGTGCCTACCTCCCCACATTCACATTCATTATTTTCTCTTAGATTGAATCTGTAAAGATATTCCGGATACGGACCATGTCCCGTGAGAAAGTGTATCAGCCCCTGCGTTGGGTTTATCAGCGCTGCTCTTCTAACGTCAGGTAGGAAATCATTCATTCTCCTTCCCTTTTCGCAGTTTTGCCATGACGTTTGCCATTCTGCTTCTATGGCGTCTTTGATCTGACGTTTTGTTGTTATTTCTGCTTGCATTATCTCTTGCACTTTTTCTAGTTCTACCTTCCTGGGCCAGTGCATGGCCGCTCTCTTCTTGATTTCCAGGTGGAGTGGCAGCACCCCCGTTGCCGAGGTTAAGGCCTCCGTCGGAGTCGTGCTGAAGGCCCCCGTCATTCTTAGTAGCACTTTTTTCTAGGCTCCATTCACCTTTTGTTTTTGCCTGATGTTTTTCAACTTGTGCGCCCATATGCTCGCTCCATATCCACAATTGAAGAGAGTATCGTGTTCATGTATATCCTTACACACGAAAGTGGTATCTTGTATTCTCTTTGCCTCTTTGCGCCAAACCAGATATTTTATACATCACCTTGGTCGCCTTGTTGCACACTTCTTCAATGTGGTTGTGATAATTTCTGTTCTCATCCATCTTGATCCCAAGATATCTTGTGGATCCAGACCTTCTGATGTTCTGTCCTTCTATTTTTATGATTGGATCCCTTTGAAGTTCTCCTTTCATTAAGGAGTAGGTGGTCTTTTCTTTTGATAGTGTAAGCTTTGTTTCTTTGCACCATTGGTTTATGTATTGCATTTTTCTTGAATGTGAGCCCTTGAGTTAGCCTCCACCAAGAGTAGAAGATCATCTGCATACGCTACTGTTCCCGCTGCCTCATGGTTGTCTTCTAGTTTTTCCAGTAGCTCCTCCAACAGCACGTCCCAGAACACAGGTCCACACACTGACCCCTTAGGACATCCTTTTGTAAGGTGTTTTGTCACCTTCTCGTCTGAGCATTGTATCGTTACATACCTATCCTCGCAGTAACTTCTAAAGCTCTTATACAGTTTACTTGGACAGTTTAGATCTTTTAGCCTTCTGAACAGGGCTAGGTTATAATTCTACTCACCACGTTAGATGCTGGTAATGAGAAATTTTATACGCAGAAACAGCAATTACGCAAACAAGAGGTGCACAAATCACAGGTCGGCAACAAACGCAAAAGACAAAGACAGCTGTTGCATTGGTTATGGCGCTAGGCGATGCGTCAAAAAGATCATGCGCTGTCGATCAACTTATCGACCAATCCCAAGTACGATACACAGACGAACGAGCCGAACAGACTAATCGTCAATAATTCATTCGGGCCTCGACACTTGGATATAAAAGGCGCGAAACCCAAATATATGGAGTTTTCTAATATTGTTAAAGTATCGTTTCAAAATACTTAAATGATTATATAAGGAGTTAATTATCTCCTATACCCAACCTTCAGTAACCCATTTAAGCTGTGTTTAAGAGAGTTGGTAACACGTTATATAGATGCTAAAACGATCTTTAATTTAACCTCTAAAAGAACTGATCTGTGTATAAGTTGAGACTAATTTATTGTCCATTTCTGAAATTTAGAAATCTCCACGGAGAGCGGAACGCCGAGCGAATATGTACAGTTTCCTTCTGCAAGCTGCAGTCTTTCCGCCGAGTGCAGTAATAGTTGTCGCTAGATGGCGATATAGTTTGGCGTCATTTCCTATCCGCCAAAAATTTCACAAAGGCGTTTTTGACGTTCGTGCCTGTTTTGTGCCGGATCTGTTGCCATCGGCCGTTTTAAGCCTTCCTGAGATGGGTTGTTGAGCTTGTGGGATTGCTAGCTATGACAGGCTAATGCAGGACAATCGATTTAGGCATATTTTGGACCCAAAAACATGCAGAGATGAATTGTTAAGTGAGCACATTTTTCAAGGTTGTGTGAATAGGCAGTTATTCTGGTAAGGCATTCTTATCTTTGGTGTTTAATTTACTAATTTGAAATATATATATATATATATATATATATACAGTGTGGTCCATTAAGTGTGCAACAAATGGGACATTTTTTTATTAGTTGTAAAACCGAAATTTAAATACAGCCAAAAGTTAGTGCATGTTCGATAACCATATCAGATGCCCTTAGAATGGCTTCAAGTTAAACAATATACAGGGCAGGACAAAAAATATGTAATTCGTTCAAGAATAAAGTTACCTTATTTAAAAAAATATAGCAAAATTTTATTGAGAAAAGTTGTTTAGAATCAAAAGCTATGCTCAAATACAAAGTCATGGCCTCCTATTCGAATTTTGATTCTTTTTTTGTAAAATTTTGTGTTATCCCCGTATGATACATATTTTTATTATTCTGATTTTATTAAGAGTTTTTCATATGTAAATTATTATTAGTAAAGCATTTGTTTTGTTAAAAAGAATATTTGCGAAATTCTAAAGTTCTGTTTAATATCGTTGCAACAAACATGAAGTGAACGCTTACCTAAAAAAATATAAATCCGAGTAAATTTTACAAATACGCTTCAAGTTGCTAAAAGTTATTTAAAAGGGATGTGGTTGTGGCTACTTTAAATACATATAAAATCAAAATAATAAAAATATGTATCATACGGGGTTAATACAAAATTTTCCAAAAAAGAATCAAAATTCGAATAGGAGGCCGTGACTTTGTATTTGAGCATAACTTTTAATTCTAAACAACTTTTCTCAATAAAATTTTGCTATATTTTTTGAAATAAGGTAACTTTGTTCTTGAACGAATTTCATATTTTTTGTCCTGCCCTGTATATTGTTTGACTTGAAGCCATTCTAAGGGCATCTGATATGGTTATCGCACATGCACTAACTTTTGGCAATATTTAAATTTCGATTGTACAACTAATAAAAAAATTTCCCATTTGTTGCACACTTAATGGACCACACTGTATATATATATATATATATAGTAAAATGTTATTTCTTGACTGGGATAGGGGTTGGAAAAACTCCAATCTCAGTGCTACGCACAGGTACCAAGCTTTAATGGTTAGATTGAAATAAAACCACTTGTATGTTTCGCCTGACGTTTCGTTTATATTTAAAACATTATCAAAGGCTAACACCTTGTGGACCAAAACACATGTTTTTTAAAAACATGTGAAGATATTCAAATTTGAACAAGTTCATAAAAAGGGGGCAGTAGGCCACCAAGATTACAGACCTGGGCTGAACATGATATAAATACACTTAGTCATACATCTAGCCGGTTACACATTAAAAATCACTAGCACATTTAAAATTTGATTTACAATAATTTTATTAGCTATTTGGCCAACATGGCCGTCAAGAGTAGTTAAATCAAGGATTTTTTATCTACCAAGAACCGCGCATTTGAACTACTGAGTTCACGAATAAAATAAGTCCGTTTATGATCCCAACCCAATGAGATTTGAGTTTCATGCTTGCCTTGTAGTTAGCCAAATCAGTTTTGCAGATTAGATAAAATATAAAAGGGGCTGACAACAATTTACGTATTTGTGTCAGTTATTACATTTCGCTTTTCACCAGCCACAATTTGACTTATTGAATTTTATTGAAAATTCACAAACGAGCAATCATAACATTTATTGGCCCCAAAATCTGAAGCTTATAGACCCATTTTATTACAAAATCTCGCTATATCAAGTTTGCCAGCTGGGAAAAGCGATCCCAGTATATCATAGTGTATAACGGCTAACATGCAGATATCTGAATGTGGAATTATTTGCGATATGAAATTAAAATCACCATGTATGGAACGCAGTAACGTATTAACATTCATTCAGTCTACGGATCGCTACAAAGTCAATTGCTTTGGCTATTTTGACATTTAAATTAACTCAGTTAGGAAAATTAACATATATTTACTTAGCGAGGGCTGTGTTTTCCAAGCACACTATCTCAGGTTTGAATTATTAAAATTGTGAAAACCAAATATGTGCTATAGTATTAATTATGTCATTGTAGCGGAGCAATAATTCAAAAAAGATCGTTGCCAAGAAGAGGAAACTCGCCCATAAAATTAAACAGTGCGTGCAATAAAAATTCTAGAAGTGCGAGCAGTTAGCTTAAGTGCCATTTGAAAACTTTAGAGTAAAAGGGGTAAAAACGCCTGATGCCAAAAAGTGATTTGTACGGCGGAATACAAAAGGGAGAAACTCTCTAAACGTCCACGAGTTCCTGCAAACAAAAGCGAAAAGGAATTCTCAAATCTGACGAACACTTTTCTAAATAAGAAGCGAAAGTGGACGAACAATACGGCAGTAAATCTGCAGCTTCAAAAATCGAGAGTGAATGTCCAGTGGGTGCATCATAAACCTACAACCCTTGTGCGCGCTAGTGGAAGTGTGTCGACCCTTCGTCCAATAGATACAATGCCATTGTTGTGACTAGAATAGGAAATCTTATGTAATTGTACGAAAATTGTATATATACGGAAGCGAGGAGCTTAAGGGGGCATTGCATATCAGGTCTTCGCCTGTTAAACCACTTCGGTTAAACAGACACGCAAAGAGTCAGATCCTGAATGCGTTTAATATTAATCTCATACTTAGTGGAACATTTACTTTGAGTGTTTCTACGAGCCAAGTGTCAGATCCACAAACGCTCACATGTATGCTGATTAACAAGACCTATTCGATCCACACGTGTAATAGTATAGTAGCAAATCCGCACATTTAATTTTATGTCTGTAATCCGTTGCGTTAAATAAAGAATATTAAAAGTGATATAGTTATTCGTGTGTGTAGTTTCTAACGAACACTTTAACCACCCACTTTATCATATACTATTGTTTATTGTTCGTTGATGCCAGTAATTACAATTCGATTTTATTCTCCCCTATTGTTGATCAATTACTTATTTGAATCATTATACGATTTTTCAAACTGTGGGTTTCATTGATTAGATTGTGTGTTGTTACCTTTGAGCAATTTAATGGTTCGTTCGCTCAAATGAATCAGGGAACATGGGCCTGAATCATTTGGCGCCTTTATAATATACATCTATTAGTTTTGAAGGTAAGTTACCTACGCCCTTCGACTGAGTTAGTATGAGTGCATGTTCCGATTCAATATCGGCAATTTATAATCTAACAAAGCATAATATAAACATTTTTTGCTGAATTTTGGAATTTTTACGGATACAAGTTAATTTTCCACTTTCATGTATTCTACTTACATTACAAAAATTTTAAATACTTCTGATTTGTGTAGCTACTGATTAATTAATTATGGATTCTTTAAGTAATAAAGAGCTTCTTTAAAACCTAAATACAATTAAGAATTTTGTAATGACCAAATGAAGACGTTTTTGGGACGTCCTATGAAGACGGCATTGAGACGTCCTATGGTGACGTCATTTGTAAGTCCAGTATTGGGCTCATGTCGTTGCCGGCGGTTAATGACCTAACATTGACGACATTTTGTCAGTGTAACGTCTGGGTTATTGGCTTGATTACATTTAATTGGTGAGAGAGTACCGCTGGGTTAACAGAAATTTTAAAAGAGTCGCTTCTATTCCCGAATGCTGACCCAACTTTTCTGGGCGTGTGAGATAATTGCTCTTATTCAAATGCATGGCGATATTAATGTATTTTTAGATGACCTTTGGCGGCTCCAGGGTGCCAGGAACTTACAGAACAATAGAATCGATAGTTGAATTTCACATCGTCGCACCCATGATGCTATGATAACAAAACTTCCACGAAAGCAACCTTACATCAGATTGCAATTGCGCCACTTGAGGGAACGGAATGCTTAATGAGTGGCCTGCTATATTAAAACAATAGTCGTCACACAATTAAAACGTTAAATCTATGAAATTACATCCCACTGTAACATCCAGGGTTATCGTAAGTATTTCATTTATGCCTTGTAATAGGAATTCATGTCTACTTGCTTTAGCAGAATACATTCACTTAACAAAATTTGAAACAGATTCATTCTGCTTAGTTTCTCATTATTATTTTTTAAATAAAAATTAAATTATCAATTGCAACAGATAGATTTGTAAATGTGTATCGTGAACGCTTTCTATATACGATCTATGAAACCGACGATCAAGGCATGCTTTACAGAATCAGCTGTTATGGTGATTCATATGGCTATATACAGCGCAGCTATTTTCAATTTCAATCGGCAATGCTCACACAACTGCTGAGTTTATATGTTTCTTGCAGTAGGTTTTACAACTCCCTATGTCATTTCAATTGGAATATATTGACTATGGTACAGGCGTAATCTAAGAACTGCCATGCCCCTGTTGATTTAAAATGTTATCTATTGCATAGCATTTCTTATCGATCAATCTAAAGAATTGAATTAACTCCCAAAGTTGTTCGGTGGTATTGATGTCTTTATTATTATTATCTGCTATTCTTATACTTGGCTTTTCTTGCAAGAAAACGTAAATAGATGATTTATCCAACTGAATTGAATGATACGGTGCATTATTTATAACTATGGCACATTTAAATTACAGATTGCACGAATGTCACATTTTCACATGTAATATCCCTAGCGCACTGAATATTTTTTTTAAATTGTAGGTAATATTCGGTGCACCTGCACGTGTACTATTTCCTCAAGAAATGCTTATGTTTCAAGCTTGAAGTGGCACAAATTAAAGTTGAAATTTGTTGCTTGTGTACTGTAGTAATGCGATAAGTTCTTACATATATTATATACCAATCCTATTTGATTATTTTCGGCCAGGTGTGTCAATTTGACAAATCATATCAAACTTGAAGTGAAAACAACCCTACGGTGAATTTTCAATCAAGACGGAAACTACCTAATTAAAATTCAGTAGTATCCTACGATATGTAAATAATGGAGTTTCAAATTAATTGTCAGAAAAGTCGTTCCTCTTTGTTAATAATTAATGTTATTAATTAATTTAAGAACTTATATTGCCGAGTTCATCGTGGGCAGTGATAAATTCTTATAATTTTGACAGATAACATCCCTCAAGTGCATTGCCCGAGGCGCAGCCAAGAGTTATGTGTAGGCAACGCACTTTCGAGTTGTTATTTGGCAAAATTATTGGGAATGAAGATCACTGCCTTTGGTTAATTATAGCTGATACGTATGATCGAACACTTTTATCCTCTACAGGGCTGTGGATTTAAAAAAAAACATTTTTCTACGACCACTACTAAAAGTAGGCCTTTTAGCACTAGTTTGTTTCACTAATTACGTATTATAAATCAGCTTGTTAAAAGTGAAATCAGCTGTTTACTTTTAGCACATGCTAAACAGCTGGTATTGAGTTTAGAATCTTAAACTGGAAGTGAGGATATTCCAGTTACTTCTTTCGTTAGAGGTAAAATGTTTTTTTTAAAATAATTAAGGCATTATGTAGTGAATAAAGTAAAATGTGTACTATTAAAATTACCTTTGATAACTAACTTTGACAGCTACCGACTGCAGAAACAGTCACCTGAGCCATCACGGCCACCTCATTACTATGACATAAATTATAACTGTCATAAATGCAAACCTTTGTTAAATCGCCATTTATAGATTAATAACAGTAAATTTAAGGCCGTAGAAAAAATATTGTGTGCAAACTTGTGCATAAACATTCACTTTTAGCACTTGTTGCAGAAATAGCTATTATGTTGGCAGTGATGAGTCACGATCACGATCTACCTATTTCAATCTACTACTTTTCTCATTTCATACCATTTCCATCTATTGTGAGCTTTTCTCATCCGCTGAGTTCCTGCTCTTTTCTTAATATCGTCTCTCAATCTCGTTGTTGATCTCCCTGCATTCTTGCGTCCAAGTTTAGGCCTCCACTCTAAAAGTAGTTTAGTCTACCTAGTGTCAGTTCTTCGGGCCACATGACCTGCTCACCTCCACTTCAATTCGGCCACCCCCTCCATTACATCCGTAACTTTGGTTTATTCTCGGATCCATTTGTTACGTTTGCGATCAGTTAATTTGACGCCTAGTATCCTTAGTTCGTGAGCTCGTTGTGCTCTGGTTAATTTTTGAGCGTGTTTTTTCGTAAGACTTCACGTTTCAGCCCCATAGGTGAGCACAGGCAGAATACATTGGTCATACAGTTTTTTTAAGAGTATTGGGTATTCTTGATGCAAAGGTGTTGTTTAGTTTGCCGAATGCTGCCCAGGATAATCTAATTTGCCGAGAAATTTCTTCACTCATGTTATTTTTTTCTGTGGTGATTTTCTATCCTAATTATGTGTAGGATTCGATTTTTTCTAGAGGCTCACTGTTGAGAATTATATTGACATGCGTGTCTGCGTTTGCCATTATTTTTGTTTTACCGATGTTCATCCTTAATCCGACCAATTTAGAATGGTTGTCCAATTCCGTAATCATTTTTTGCAGTTCCACAGGGTCATTGCTTATCAGAAAAATATCATCGGCGAACCGAAGATGGTTGAGATATTCGTCGTTGATGTTTATACCCTTGTTTGTCCAATCCATTTGTCTAAAGATGTTATCAAGAGCTAATATGAATAGTTTGGGAGAGATCGTGTCACCTTGCCGTACCCTTCTCTTTATAGGAATTAAGGATGTTTTCTTCCAGAAGACGACATGCATTGATACCTGCGAATAGATGTTTTCTATTAGTTTTATGTATCTACTGTCTATGCGGCATTTCGCGATAGAGTTCAGTACTGCCCACATTTCTATGGTGTCAAATGCTTTTTCGTAATCGATAAAAGCGATATGAAGGTTTAAATTGTACTCATTGCATTTTTCTATGAGGCTCTTGACTGTATGTAGGTGATCAATTGTACTGTAACCCAAGCGGAATCCGGCTTGTTCGCGAGGTTGCTGATAGTCTATTTTTGATGTTAATCTATTGGTGAGTATTTTCGTGAACAGTTTGTACATTTGAGAGAGTAGACTTATAGGCCTATAGTTGTTGAGTTTTGTTATATCTCCCTTTTTATGTATAAGGATAACTTGTTTTAGTTCTTCAACTAATTTTGGCCCTTCTTATTTTAACATTTCGGGGTTTATACCATCTGGCCCGGTAGCTTTATTATTTTTATCCACGGCCACTACAAAAAAAATGAATTACGTACAACGCATAAACTAAGTAAGCTGTTGCTTACGAACTGTCGTACGTAAAGTGGCAAAATCGCACAGCGAGTAACATTACATAGCAGGCACTCGTATTTGTTTTGTTGTTCGATCTAATTAGCGGCGACAGAATGGCAGTTTTCGAAATTGCAACTGTTATCGTTGAATTTCAACGTATGTATAAAGGTAATTTTTAATAAAATATATGATTTCCCCATTAACTCTTTTCAATTTAAGCCATAAAATGTTTAGCGACAGTGAGCAAGAGCTGTGCACGCCGCCTGAAATCGGCCAAAAAGCAAGAACTGCCGTAAACGATCTCCTTCCGGAAAAATCGCGTAAAAGGTATGAAATTGTGTACCAAAAATTCATGGATTGGGGACTTAGAAATAAAGTAAAATCATTTTCTGAAAACGTAATGTTGGCGTACTTTGACAAATTGTCAAAGCAAATGAAGCCATCGTCACTTTGGGCTATTTATTCCATGCTAAGAGCCACAATCAATATTCGACATAATACAAACATTGCGACTTACCATAAACTTTTGGCACTATTGAAGAGAAAATCTGAAAAAAAGTCAAAAACTCTCACTCCAGAAGAAATTAATCAATTTCTGAAAAACGCACGAGACAGCGAGCATTTGTTGTCAAAGGTATAACACATTTTTATAATCTATGAAAGTAACATAAATATGAATATTTCATTGTAGGTAATTCTAATATTTGGTATTAGTGGTGCCTGCAGGAAGCAGGAGCTGAGAAACATAAAAACTGAAGACATACAAGATACAGGGAAATCACTCATAATTAAAATCCCAGATTCTAAGACAAAAACTCAACGTTCCTTTATTGTGCCTGAAGCATGGTACCCAACGTGCAAGAAATACATAAATTTACGTCATTCAGAAGCAAATACAAAATATTTTTTCTGAATTACCAACACAAAAAAATGTACCAAACAATGCGTTGGGTTAAATAAGTTTGGTGTTGTGCCAACCAAAATCGCAACGTTTCTGGGTTTAGCGAACCCGAAACAATACACTGGCCATTCGTTTACGCGCTCGTCGGCCACCATTCTTGTGGATGCTGGTGCTGATTTGCTGGCATTAAAGAGACATGGTGGTTGGCGCTCATCAGCTGTAACTGAAAGCTATGTTGATAATTCTACCAAAAACAAAACTGAAAATACTGTAAAGATTTCAAGTGCTATCTGTGATGATGGAGCAATATCAAACACCACCGTTAGAGATATTACTATGGCTTCATCCCTTGGCGCCAACGTCCATGACTATACATTTTCGGAATCTTCTGTAACTTCTGTTCTTAACAATAATATCAGTATGGCCCCTTCTAATGCCACGCCAGTTTTTCATAATTGTACTGTAACTATCAATAATTATTAACACAAAATGTAATGTTAAATTAATAAAAATACTTCTTTTTGTTTCTTTGATAGTAATTAATGTGTTCGTGGATAAAGTATAGTACAAAACTCGAGTTGTAAGGCAATTACGCACTTGTGGAATTACAAACTCGCCGCTACGCGGCTCGTGTGTAACTTTTCCATTTCGTGTGTAATATGCTTCTTACAACTCTTGTTATGTAATATACTATTAACCTTCCTGAGCGCATGGCAAATTTCATCGCTGGTTATCTCAGGGATGTCCTCGGAGCCCACATTCTGTATTTTCTCCTTCCGTTCTTAACTTTGATGTGCGTTTGGGTGTACTTTGTTTGCGTAAAGGTCCGTATAATATTTTCTACTTCTGCCAATATCTCTGTTCTATGTGTTAGTTCTTTGTCGTTTTTATCTTTAAGTGAGATCATTTTTTTCTTTCCAAAACTTGGGTGTTTTTCAAATATCTTTGGCCCCTTATTCCTTTCAATTGTTTCAATTATAACTTTAGTGTTGTACTGTTTGATGTCTTTACGGAATTCCTTTCTAATCAATTTATTAAGTTCTGACCATTCTATAAGATGGTCGTCCTTCTCTACTTTTAGCTTTTTCCTTTTTCAAACAACAGTTTAGTATTGTTGTCACTGGTGTTTTTTGTTATAATTTCGTTCGGTTCAGGTATTTCGTTGGCGGCTTCTTTAAGAATCCTCGTTAGTTCGTTTACTTTACAAGTGATGTTATCTCCGGTGTGTATCTCGTCTAGTTTTTTATTGAGTTTTGTTTCATACTCTTCTTTGTTTTGAATTATTTTAATTGCGTCAATTTTCTTATGGGTTCTTGTTCTTGGCTTCTTGTTGTTTAGGTTTATTAGTATTTTGCTTCTTACCAACCGGTGATCACTTCCAATATTTATTCTATTAATTACTGATACATCTTGTATTATCTGAGGGCGATCTGAAAGTATATAATCAATCTCATTTTTTTATCTGAAATCAGGGCTTCTCCACGTCCATTTTCGGCTTGACCGTTTTTTGAAGAAAGTGTTCATTGCATACCTATATCTTATTCATTTATAGGAAGTTTCCAAGTATATTTCCCCTTTGGTTCTTTTCTCCAAATCCATATTCTCCAACTATGGTCTCTCGTTCGTCTTTGCGCTTACCTACTTTGGCATTAAAGTTACCTATTATCATTGTGTAGGTGGAAGGGTTTTCAAGTAGGGTTTCTAGTAGCTGCTTATAGAATTCTTCGATTTCGTCTTCTTCGTGGTCTGATGTGGGAGCGTACACTTGCACTATCTTCATGATCTCATTTTTTGTTAGTTCTGGTGTGATATATGCGATTATGTCGGAAACACATACATATTGTTTCACCTTTTCTGACAACTTTGATGAGTGATGAGTAAAGATACTTATTATCCATTCACAAAACTCATGAACTGTCAGTGTTAATTTTTTTAAATATTTGCTGAGTGTTCCTGGAAATTACATTTTTTTGGGAATGTACTTCGGATCTAGTGATTTCTAGTAATATTTAAAGTTAAAGTTATGTTACATGTGTCAAAAGTCACAACTATTTTCTTCTAGTTTTTCCTTGTAATAATCAACTATAGTCTTTTTCCCTTTCCAATAATAAAACCCTCTTTGGTTTCTGTTCCAATGCAATTGAAGTGTATGCACAAAAATTATAGAATTTGGGAGGTTATTTTTTAGAAGAAAGTGTGATATAAGTCAAGTTTTTACATTTCAAACATTTCAGTGCTGCCAAAATAAGCAAGCAG